>JABSTQ010004062.1:0-41829 GCA_013358835.2 Ixodes persulcatus
GTCTTTAAGATAAGAAACTCTAGGTGGAGGGTAATACATCGCGTTACAAATCTTAGCTTGTATGGGTTTGTTTTATTTTTAGAGCGTAAATACTTTTAGTTAAGAAAATATGGCGAAACAAGTAGTTAAATTCCACATAGGATCCAATTTGCCACGTAAAATCTTATGGCGCCTTAAAAAAAAAAATTGAAACCCAGATAACAAAAGTAACCCTAAAATATGTGCGTGAGAAATATTTATAATTTAGACTGTGCGGTATTATGCTATTCTTCCCCAGGTAACAATTTATGTTGTGGAGACAGTCGGCGCAACAATGTTTCGCAACATGAAAACAGTTGTATTGCAATCGCGCAACAATGTTGTAGCAACAGTCATAACACTGCAGAAGTGTCCGCTGCTAAAGCACTGCGGCAACTGTGTCGGTCAACCGTTGACTGTCTCATGCTCGCAACAGTTACCGAAGCATTGCTTTTACCCAGCAAAATCTGTGCTGTCCTGATGTTGCTAAACATTGCGGAAAAGACCAGCGCAGCTGTAGGCGAAACATTATCACGCAACACAAGCTCCGCCAACAAAGTCACGTTTGCATTTGCGAGAGTGCAGAACTGCTGTTTTGCTACTATTCGACTGATGTTGCGGTAGCGTCGGGACCTTTGATTCCGAAATGTTGTGGCAACGTAACTTTCTGCTTTCGGAAAACAAAACAGATTGCGTTTATACTGGCAGAATGCAGTCGCCAAACATTGCTTTCCAAAAGTGTTCCAACCGTACGACACAACAGTTTTGCTCTAGGTCGGGATAGATGTTTCGAGGAATTGTTGCGGAAACAATGGACACCATTGTTGGTTGACTGTTGCTCAAACCTATTCGGCAGACGTTGCGCGCCACAACGGGACTGCAGCTGTACATCAGTTTTCGCCAACTGCTGCCGCATGCATCTTCTCAACATTTGCACTGCATGACGAGGCAGCGCTCCTCGCAACAGTGCTTCCGCATGATCGGGGCAACAATGTCTTGCTTTTGTTGCTACAGTCCGTCATGCCACTGCTGCGTTGCATATTTTTGCGGGTATTCGTCTCTTGTCTCGCAACAATTTGAAAACAGTTGGGCAGCCTTTTGGTAATTATTCCGGGCAGCTCAACGCGGAACAGTATTACAGTCCACGCAGCTAGTACTATGTCTGTTGTGTGTATATATATATATATATATATATATATATATATATTCCGTACGGCGGAAGCTCACTGTCGGCGATTGCAGCGCCGCCATTCCTCCCGCCTTCACCCCTAAAGGTGACCGCATAGCTACGTGTACTCGTTTAGGGATTGCAGCGGTCACAGTTACTCTTCTATTTCGGCTTTGAACAGCAATCTCGGCGCCGAAGCATATACGGTAGATATGGCAACACCCGCTCACAAGCAGGCGTATCGTGAACTACTACAGAAGTCAGCACGCACCCAGGTCAGGACGCGCTACCTAAAATCTCCGGTGATTCGTGGTTTTAGAATCAAAATATTAATTGTACCGCAAAACTTTGTAAACTCGAATTTTTAAAAATCATCACGTCTTTGTCATTTTGCACCTATCTCCAATAAAAGCTTTTAGAAAAAAAATTGTTTATTTGTTTTTATGCAAAAAACAAGCTTTCTAAAAGCGCATGGTAACCAGAGTCCAGATGCTGGCCGCAGAGGTTACTCCTTCTGTGCATGCTAGTAGAGGGCGCCACCGCCTTGTTCTGGAGTTCTCCGGCCCCGCCAGCACCGCTCCGTCGACTTATGCGAAGCTCTGTGCGACGACCGTCGTTTTAATGACATTTCTTTTGAAAAGTTCCGAAATCATATGTTTGAAGAGTATCATGAAACTGCCTATTGTTCACGTGCTTTACTGCTGCCTGTGGTTCATTAATTGGGTAACTGGTACGAGTTGGACAGCTCTATCCGGCAACACGGGGAAATCGTGTTGCCGGCGACCTTGTCACATCGAGGTAACAACTACAGTCCGGCAAGAAGTTGCTGCCGCCCGGCAACCGTGTTGCCCGATTTGTTGTCCGACAACCCTGTCACACCGCGCTGACGGCGGGGACAACACGGGGAACACTCCGCCATCTTGATTGTTTACCATCGTTCGTGTGAGGCGCGGATCGCCGGAAATGTGACTCTTACAAGTGCTAGTGCTTTTGAAGGGCCGGAAATTACCACGGTACGACATCAACCAGTGACTGTGATTAGAAAACTTGACACGGGGAGTATTTTCCGCTCTTTATTTTATCAAACTGTTCTTCATTCGCTGACAAAGCAGATGGCCTTAACCAAGGAAAGTGACATCGCTGATTTATGTTCGGGATTTACGCCACCGTATGAAGTGTTTCTGTCCTGTTCTTTCTTTCAGGCAATTCCTATTTCTACTGTAAAATTGAGTTAGCACCAGCAGTACCCCAAAACGTCGTTTGTAGCCTGGTGTTGAGCTGAATGACAGTGCTTCAAAACTGCGACACCAACACGATCGGCCCTCATAACAATCGGTGGAATAAATATTTTTCAACGCTGTCTATTTGCCTACCGCCTGCTAAGTGATAGCTTCATTCGCCAAAACCTCCTGGGTATTTTTGAAACAAATCAGGTGTCTGGTAGCGGCTGTTTTTGTCAAGTTCCAAGCATCAACAATCATGATCAGAGTGGTCGTTTTAATGCTTCGATTTTTCAATCTTTGGTTTTCTGGATTATTTTTATTATACTTTATCACTGGGTGAGTAGGCATGCCATTTTATCTCAGTATTAGTAATGTGAGCTGGTCTCCTCGGCAGTTCTAATTTCAAAACCAGTCTGAACGGTCACGACCGTAGCTGTGACCATTTTGAAAATTGTTTTCCGTAATTACGCAGTAAAAATATTCCTCAAATTATTTTAGCTGCACTCCAGCCTTAATTATTGTTAAATAACGTTTTCCAAGCCTTTATTTGAGCAAGACGTTATTGATAGGGAACTAGCTCTACCATCGAAGCTAACTATGTTGTCGTGTTGCCGGCCCGAAATTCGCTCAGCCAGCGATCAGGGCAACACACGTTGTCCAACACAAGTTGCTGCTGTTTTTGTTGCCGAGGGCTGTCATACCGAGGCAACACTTTAGTTGTCGTTCAAATTGTCGTGCTGTTGCCGCGATGTGACAGGTATGTCGAAAAACGCGGGGAGCGAGCAACAAGTTGCCCGACTGTGGGGCAACGTGTTGTGTTGCTGTTACCGTCGTGTTGCCTCAGTGTGACAGGGCCTTTATGAACACTATCAGGCTACAGTGCCGCTGACTCAAAAAAAAAAATAAATAACCACCCAATTTGGGGGGGGGGGGGGGGGGTTATGTGTATGTTTATACAGCCTAGAACTTGGTCTGCCTCTACGGGCGACGAGTCTCCAAGCTGTAGATGAGCAATTTAGCCAGTGCAGTAAAACCGCTAGCCTGGGGTCTTTAAGGTGCATCACGCAGTAGCGATACACGACCGCACGTCGGTACGATGCTCATCCAGATCGAAACGGGCAGGAATGGGTATTGAACCCAGGATCCCCGAGTTCTGCAGCGCGAGCTTTCGCTCCACGTGACATCCTCAAAGATTAGCAGAGCATCCACTCATGTAATACCCCCCCCCCCCCCCCTTTGCATTTATATTCATATTGTACTCCGCTTAAAGGAGTCATGAAATTATTTTTCATTCTTCCTTAGCTTTAATCCTCAACTTAAAAGCGGATTGAAAAATCACGTGGTCGTGACATGCTTTTGCACCGGTGCGATGACTCGAAGCTTTCACCGTGCTTTTTGAGCACATCATATAGCTTGTCATTCGCAAGTGATAATAAATTCCGTCAGGGCACTCATTGACCACGAACGCGAATCCAAATAATTGTTGACGAGCGCATACATCCGAATGACACAGTTCTCGTGTCCAATGCGAGAGCTCGGGTCGGCTGACGTGCTTTGGGGACCGTTGACGTGCTTGGGGTAACGCTGACATGCTCTGAGTACAGCGGATGTATCACAATGAAAAGGCGGAGAGCTTTCAAGGGAAATGAGGTACAAAATAGTCCCTTATATTTACAAATGTTGGTACCGAGAAGCTGGATTTTGACTTTCTACCCTTTTTATTTTGGCCCACTAAACGATATGCGAATAGTAAACTCCCAATGTAAAATCATTTATCCCAGCCCAAAATTCATTTCATGTTGATTAAAAGGATAAAAGGCGTGAACAGAACAGGACGAAAAATGAACCACGTACGACACGGACAAGCGTCAACGTCCAACTGATTTAATAAAACACGAAACATTGTCAAACTGTTGATCCTCATCGCCTAAACACATGCAATAGATAAAGGATCGTATCGCTCATCACACGCAGCCCTCAAGAAACTCACTTTCTTTGTTTAATAGATAAAGGGATGGCTGCTTACGCATTTGTCAGCCGCTTTGTGTATACCGAAAGCTACGATTAATCCCCTTTCCATCCTCTTCCCTCTCTTAATAAACCTTGTGTGCTCTAACAAAGGTTCACACCCGCATCGTTTACAGTGCTCCGCAAGATGCTCACCCGAATTATTCGTCCGGCTAGCTTGTGTTCCCGCGCTCTTTCATTAAGGCATCGGCCGGTCTGACCAATGTAAACTTGGCCGCAACTAAAAGGAATTTCATAAACCACCTTAGTCACGCCTTTTAATCTTTTAATTGATATGTACCAACCAGCCCAAACCAATTTTTTATTTAATTTCATGGCCCCTTTAAATCTGAAAATCATTAAAAGTAAAAACACATCGAAAAAAAAAAAGCCTCGCTGAAAGCTGGAGCTTTTTTTCTAAAGAGGGGAATGTAAATTACCTTGATCCGCAAGTGCGGCACTAGGAGTCTAATTTTAGCATTCACGTTTTGTTCCGTGAGCCGGTCATAACACATGAACATGTCGGGACCACACCGAACCTCGTAAACAACTCCGGAACGCAGCCCAGTGACGGAACCTTACATTTTTTGTTACATCCTTGTTTATGTTCGAAGTAAAACGGTTTTATCTATCTCATCCGGAAGACCGTTCTAAAAGCAGCACTCAAAAAAAAAAAAAAAATTTGGGCAAAAGTTTTTTTTTTTTTTTTATTTACGCGGGAAACCAGAGAAGCACGGAAGTACACTATTTAACTTTGAAACAATTTGGGGGCTTTTGTAACTGAACTTCAAACTGTAGCCAGCTGACATTATAATCGCTTGTTTGATTGCTATGTAAACCTCAGACACAATGAAAACAAGTATGTTATAGTGCATTGCATACGAATGACAGACAGCTACTTTGACGAGCTCTGAGTGGGTGCTAAGCATAAATCAAATTTTCCTTGCATGCTTTCCATAAGACGAGCGCAATTCTTTATCGCAGTCCATAAACTGTATCCCTTTCCAAGTGGAAGTTATTTCATCGTAGCCCAAAATCGCACAGGATTCCCGTTTTGCTACCAGAATATATATACATATATATATATACATTTATTTTTTTACATTTTGAGACAGCAGTTATTGCTTTTTCCTTAAAGATAGTTTTTGCATCCTTCGGGACCGCTAACAATGACCAGATTAGTCGGTCTGGAGCGCGGTCATGGACTTGTCCTTCCGTTCCCCTTTCAACGATATGACACCGACGTGATATTTCCCTTTTTAATATGGAAAGATTAATTCCTCAGAGTCGGATCACTCAATCTGTCTAAAGAATCATTTGCGTGGCTAAAGTGCCTTACCAAACATATTCACCGCGTTATTTCAATCAATCAATCAAATCTTTTTTTTCTCCAGAAATTCTGGAGGGGAGCCTAGGCAAAAAGCTGTTCAAGAACAGCTTGACTGGGCTCAGGCTCCCCCGTTTACAGGCAGCAGCATTCAATAGAGAAACAAAAAAAAAATGAATACACAGTACGCACACATATAGATACATGAAAATAATTGCTACAATTCATTTGAGAATTGAAAATACAACAAGAACCAACTAAACAAAGTACGACAAGATGTCTTTGTTGCTAGCCGAATATACATACATGAAAATAAATACTGCAATTCATTAAAAAAATAAAATACAACAAAAAACAACTAAATAAAATACGACAAGATGTCTTTCTTGCTAGCCGAATATATATCTATGTTATTGGTGAGACATGTATTTAACAAAGATGGAAGAATATGGCGCAGGGATTGCAGATTATAGTTTGTACGTGACCTTTATGTGTACGTCCAACTTTACGGGAGACATACTCGTTGGTGTAGTTTATTTTATGTTTATTTGTTTCTCTTCATTTCCCTGACATCCGGTTTGATGTTAAGCGGATTGTATTAAGAAGAAAATTACGGGGGTTCAGTCAAAAGTAGGAATAGTTCTAGTACTGTTGGGGGATGTTCCCTTTTTGGGCATTTGCGTGCCCATTTTCCGTCTATGTGGTGTGGTGAACCTTAGCGAGGATTAACCAGCCGGACGACCGCCTGTAAACACTCTGGGCTTTGGGAAGTGTTTTTTCTTTCTAGCTTTTGCCGGAATGTGTATTCACTCACGCTTTGAGGTCAATAAACCCCCAGCTGCCTTTGCCTTGACCGTTTTTGTTTTAATTTTTCATCTCGGGTTTCATAGTAGTGTATGCGCAACATGTTCGCACCGTCAGAAAGCGGATGCTTCTTACATTAAATGAAAGGCCACGAACTCGGAGCGACCGCAACACGCTGGCAGTTCACGGCCAGCGATATTGGAGAGTTCTAGTGGACCGTACTCTAGAAATTTGCGTACGCATGGAAATTGCGGGTCGTGAGCGCGCATGCGCAGAACGCAATAAAAAGCTAGCCTATTGCGTACGCACGCAACGCTAGGGATCTTGCGTTGCGGGCTAGCGGGCTTTGCGGGAAGCTCTCGAGAGATCTCGGGCCCAACGAGAGCACCAGTTTCAAGATGGCAGTTACCTCGACTGGCGCAGCAAGGGCGACAAGGTCATGACAGGGTATCTGTCGGCGGCTTTGCGACTGATTTGGGAGAACCGGGGGACCTCGTGATGTCGCGGTGTATGTGTGTTGACAGGAGACCTGTCGGCAACTTTGAACTGACGCCGTCTGAGCTTATCGTTGGCTGGAATGTACGGGGGCCTAGGGAAAGGAAGAGGGAAGGGGCTAGGGCTTTTGGGAAAAGAAAGAAAAAAGAGGAGGACAAAGGGTAGCGAGTGACATATAAGTTTGTCCTGTGAATAATCGTCACCATGGTAACCTGCGCTGTTTTCGTCGACCATTTTGTCACACTCGCCGGTCGTGCGCGCGCTCTACGCCGCTAATCCTCGTTAGGGCCAGGGAGCGCCCACCGCTCTCGTTCAACGGCGAGTCTCCGGCATCCGATGCCGGTCTGATGCGTTTCATTTTGTCGCGGGAACTCGTGTTTCGTTAGAAGCAACGCACACTTCCTGCTCGCAAATTCAAAATATGAAACACCCAAATAAAGAGAGCGACAGCCATCACGACCACCATCCCGCTCAGCCTCCGACTCCTCTCATGAACGGAAACGGAAGTGGTCTCACTGTGTTGCCGCTGTTTCGAGACTACAGAAACTCAACGTTGTTTACGTTTAGCGAAATAAGAAGTAGAAAAAAATGGCGGTGGCAGAGGATCTCGGAAAGGGTAACAAGAAGTTGGCGCCACCCTAAAGTGGAGAAAAAACATGTAGGCACCCTAGGGCTAACCCGTCTCAGCTCAAGGCTGTATAACATACAAAGCAAGCCATTTTTATTTTTGGTTTGAGACTTCGTCTGTTTTGTTCTGTGTTTTGTCTTTCATCCGTATCCCAGTCTCTAGTTTACAACCATGCTCAATTGATTTCTCACGTACGTAGATCGGGCAATCAGGAAGCGACTGAATGATTCCGCGCCGGGCTGCTGGCCGTACCGTTATGTAAATGACTACCTAATCATGCATGAAGAGCAGACAGACTCTGAGACTATCCTGGAGGCCTTATCGTCGGGCCCCGCAGGCCTTGTCTTTAAAAGGGAGGACCCCTCCGACGGAACTCTCCAATTCTTAGACCTTCGTTTGGCGACCCATCCCGGGGGAATCTGCTGGGAGTTTAGGCAAAGGACGGAAGAAGCCAGTTCCGCATTTCGCTAGCGCTCAATCCAAGACCGTTAATTAAACCAGGGCTCGTCAAGTCCCTAATGACGTCAGCGCGTTCTAGATCCTGCCCCCGTTACTCGGAGCTATAGTGTCCGGCTGCAGACGTGGAGGTTGAGGAAGGTCGACTTTCCCGACGACCTGCTGGACAACTCGCTCAAGAGGCTAATTTTCGCCCCTTCTACTCCGACACCGGCACCCAGACAAGGGAAGAAAAAGCTGGCCGTCATTCCTTATTCACACAACACAGCGCATCGGCTAAAAGCGCTCGCGTCCAGATTCGAAGTAGGGGTGGCGTTCAGCTGCAAATTCAAACTCAGTTAACAAAATGGTTAATTGCAATCCTCTAAACAATACCTCCTCTAAGATGCGCGGGCATCATTTCGTCTCATGTAAAAAAAGAGGGTCTACTCCATCCCGTTCTCCTGCGGCGGAGAATGCATAGGCCAGAGAGGCAGGTGTATCAATGATCCTGCGGGAGCGGGAGGACTCGGCTCGGCGCACACGATCGTAGTGCATCCAGACTTGGAAGTAATTCATTACAAGTAATGTGATTACTTGTAATTAATTACTTTTATTGTAATTTAGTCATTAATCTGTTACTTTTTTAAAAATATACTTTGTAAAGTAATCTACTTACTTTTACAGTAACGAATTACTGAAATTACTCGTTACAATACTAACGTCCCATCAAAGAGAAAAAAAGAGTGGTAGAAGGGATATGCACTGGCCTTCGCGCTTTTAGCATGCCAACACAAGACTCGGGTGAGGTGCTGGCGTGGAAAAGGTAAGGAATTCACGGAAAGCACAAGAGCCCAGCCAGAGCCCGTTTCGGGACTCGATCGTACGGTCAGCCAAGCTGGGCGGATTCGACTGTCTACATGAAGGCAACAGGCCTCGACTTCTTGGAAAACGAAGGCACTGCTTCGAGCGCACGAAAGAGTAAAAAACAAATGGCCCATAAAACCGCCGCGTGGGGTTCGTGAGGACTAGGGCCGCGAACACTGTGACCATGGCGCATGCGTCCGCTACCTTCCCTCCTCTCGCCTCCTCCACTCTTCCCCACCCTTCTGAGTTGTTCCTCAAAAAACAATCAGTGTTTATTTTTTTCGTTTCTTTTTTTGTGTCGTTACACGAAACCGTCTTTTGCTTGTTAGTGTTTCTGCCTACACACGCCCCCGCCCCTCCCCCCGGCAAATACGAAAAAAAAAATCTAATGAAACCTCGCCCCTGCTCATTGAAAGCGCTGTGAAAGCTAAATACTGGCTGGACCAACCAGCTATTTGGCTTCTTTCACTTGAATTCGCACTAGCGGATGCATAGGGCAAAAACATGAGGGGTGCGATGACAGCAGTTCATTGGAACTAAAAAAATATTAGCGTCAACCCTGCTGTCAGTTTAAACAGTAGCTTTCGACAGCAGGCAATAAGCTGGTCGGGGAGCACAACAAAACGGCTTGGGACATCCAAGCTGGAGTCCTCGTCAGCGAATTGCGCCTGCGGGAACTTAGACCGAAATTTTAGGAAAAGGGAACACAGTCCGAGTTTTCTGAGAATAACAGTGGCTGACTTGGACAGTGGAGTTGAGAATCCCCCTGTAAACGCGTGAAAGACATGGAAGCGTGCTGTTCACTGAAAGTTGTGCTTTTTTAAATAATTTATAAATGGCAAAATCAGTTCAGCTGAGGGATCGCACATTAATATTTCGTGTGACGTCTTGGTTTTGATAAGTTTGGGGATCAAGAAAGAAGATCAAGTGGGTCATTTGGTCGGATAACAGCCTTCATCAAAACGGAGTATTTGAAATGTACCCAGACGCAAACCGCATCTTGGTCTCACAGCCAGTCCGATTTAGTGGGTAAACCAGCCACTATTTAGGGAAACATGCAGCAAATATAGAAAAATCATATCTTCAGAGGAATAGTGTTTTGAAGCTCGCCGATTCCAAACTCGGATTAATTCGAATCGTGTGCGTGCCTCCACCGCCCAAGTCCATTTGTCGCATGTTCATGAAATTTAGTTCTGTCATGGTTGTATACAGCTCAAGGCTCGTTTATCTTGAGCACATGTTTAAGTCCTTTATAATTTTATATATTCGTTCTCCTGAAATTATTAGCTTAAAATGATGCGTACATAGTACTGCATGTGTTGCCTTTTTGTTTTAATTTTGATGAGGCCCGAAAATTTCCCCTTCAAACACGCAGTACATAGTGTGACTTTTTCGTGTTTCTTTGGAGTAACGGAAAAGTAACGAACTAATTAATCCATTAATTTTAACGTGGAGTAATTTGTAACGGCAATCTTTTACTTTTTAGGCCAAGTAATTGTAACTGTAATTAATTACTTTTTTGAAGGAACGGGCGCAAGTCTGGGTGCATCGGCGAGAGTGCGGTGGGTGTTCACCCAGGTTCGAGCACACGCGCGCCTTGGGGTTTCGCAGCCAAAGGTTTGAAACAGAGCTTATAGAGTCGTCTCGTACGCCATAAAGGGCTTAGATGTAAACGCTCCCTCTCCCTCGCTGACGCTCTCCGAACGAGAGATCGCGTTCTAGCGCCCCGAGCTTTCCACTTTGCGCTAGACGACCTTGGTGGATAACTCGGCTTTCCAGCCCTGCCGGCTCCTTTCGTGTCTTTCCGTCAATCGCCCTCTCCGGTATGGGGAGCCGGCGAGCGGGCGGACGTCGGTTTATGTGTGGTGGGACTTGTGGCTTAAATCTTTTTTTTTTTTTCGATATATACAGACATGTACAAATTACTCAAAAAAGGTAGTTAAGTTAAGTTACTGAGTATCGACGCCAGAAGTAATTGGAGTAGAGTAGAAATTGCAGATTTGTAATCGTAATTGAGTAAACTACTAACTACTGTAAAAAAGTAGCGAGTTACTTTTGAAATTACTTTCAAAGTTACTTTTTATATTTTTGTGGTAGCAAAATGAACAGCGGTTTTGATCCGCGAAAAACTCTGCGAGCCTATAATAAATTCAGTCATTTTAAGGCTTGCGTTTTTACTAAAATAGTTTATTCGCTCGCAGAAGCAATGGACCTTTTCCGAGAAGCGTTCTGCGCACGCGCGAGCACTCGATGCCAAGCGGCGGACGTCGGCACTAGACATCGAGGAAAATCGGAAGGAGGCTGTGGATCAGAGAGTAGTACACGTAATTGCAACATATATATAATTGTGTTATACAAAAAAAGAAAGTGGACGGAAAGAAAAACATGACGGGTGGACGCCACAGATCCCCCTCTTTAGAGTCGCGTTGGGCACGGGCCGCTGCTCGGAGAGCGAAGAAACTGGTAGCGTAGCTCCCATTATCGATTGGTAGCTGCAGGTAGATCACTTCCTCGATTTTTAGTTTGTGCAGGCCACCGCCTGGTGCCGTCGGTATGTGAAAAAGGTCCATTGACTCTCAAAGTTACTATCGGAAAGTTTTCTCTTTTTCCTCCTAAAAATGTCCCCAGCCAGCCTAAAAAGACGTTCCACCGACGCGCTGGATGGTGCGGCAGTGTTGAATTTCAGAAACAGGCTGTACCGGGTCGGGTAAGCGGGTTTCGGCATCTTGGGTGTCTATGACGAAGCATGTGAGGTTTGCTTCGGTTAGACGGTCTTTTATAACAAACTCTCCTTCTTTTTTCTTCGGCAAGCTGAGATTCTTATGACTGGCCCCTTTTTATTCCCACGACGTTCGGATAGTACGCTCAGCGAGTGCACCTGACCGTCAAGGATTTAAGTCTCGCGCCACGACGATGAGATCATCCGGACGACTGCCCGTCTCGTTGCAATGCTATAAGGAGTATTCACTGGGCGCCATATCTGTGGGTGATGCCTAGAGCGCATGCTCTGAACGAGCCCACATTGATACGTTGCCATGACCGGCAATCTTGAGGGTGCGGAATGCACGTTACCAAAGAACTGTGGAAGCTCGCCATCAGCACGCGCTCAGCAGTCGTGCTCACAGCTATGGCCGCCAGTGAATACTTCCTATAGACCTTTCCAATGTTTACAAATGCACAGCCCAGCGTGCGATCTCCACAGCTCAGCACGCGCGTGTGCGTCGCTCCGGAAAACGAGCAAAGCACGCGCCATACGCACGAACACTGGAAATGGTACCGGCCATACGCTCGTTCTTGGAAAGGTCTATACTTCGTCTCACCCTAGCATGGACTAACCGCGAAGGCTGTGCTAGCGCGAGCGGCCAGCCTTGACTGCCTTGACTAGAGCCAACGTTACTGAAACACTCAGTTGGGAAACTCACCGTCGAAACCTGGGCCGCTGGCGTCCACCGAGACCGAGCAAAATGCGACAACAGCGCCACTCTTTATCATTTGTCTGTACTGTGGTCACCTTGAGCTTTTATAAAGCATGTTTTTGCGTAAAAACAAACGGAAAAGACTTTTTTTGTATGATATTTATTGGAGATTAGCACAAAATGAAGAGCGCGTGATGTTTTTAAAATCTTTAGTTTGCAAGGTTTTGCGGCATATTTAATACTGTTTTTATACGACCATGCCTCAGCGGTACTTTCAGGTAGCGCGTCCCGACCTAGGTGCATTTTGACTTCGGTAGTAGCACGCGGCGCGGCCGCCGGGGAGACGGGAGTGGCACCCCTGTAACCTCTTCTACTGTATCTGTTTCGGCTTCAGAATGGTCGATTAAAGCCAAAATGGAAGTAACGTGCGGTTCCTCGAGTGGCCGCTGCGGGAGAAATGGCGGCGTTGTGTTCGCCATTAGCTCGGCTCGCGAGGACAGATCGGGGACACCTTTTTCAGGGTAGTCTCTATGGCAGTTTCCCAACTGAGTGTTTTAGTAACGTTGACTAGAGCACTAGCTGCACGAGCCCTCTTGCAGCCGCCGCGGCTTCATTCAAAGCGACTAGCTCGCGCTTTTAGCACGCGCGGCTAACAATAGTCCATACTAAGGTGAGACGAAGTATAGTACTACGCTACTGAAAAAACAAACAAACAATTGTTTTGGTTTAACAGAAGATGAAACGAAGTATACTTCGCCGCTGACGTCGGGCTCAACGAGGGATCTCCCAAGGTGACTCGCAATCCTCGCCGGCGTTAGGCTTTGCAAGGGAGCATGCGGTGACGACGAGGCGACCATAGAAACGGGCGCCCAACTGCGAGGTCATTCCAGTGGCGCCTACCGAGGAATCTCCAAACTGCTTGAATCAGAACTCACTAAAGGCAGACAACATAAAAACAACAACCCTCGCAGTGTCCCCGACTTTCACGGTTGTAGCTGGAGGCGCGGCGCCTGCGTGCATTACCGGATTAGGTCAATACCCGACCAAACGTTGTTAAGCATCTCTGCGTGCGTGCGTGCGCGCCGGTGTTATGTTTTGGCTGCTAGTCGTCACCTTGGCCCAAGGACGCCTATGATGCAGTTTCTACGGCTGCCGACTATAAGTGCGTGGGAACGGAATGTGAGGGGGCTCCTTGTCCGGATCTGCCGGCGTCTTGTTTATTTCTGCGCTCAAACATTTGTGATGAGCAAAATTAGCCCTAGATTTCGAAAGTAGTTAGTAATTTGAGTAGAAGTTACCTGAAAAACGTAGTTAAATTAAACTACTAATTACCCAAATAAATTTGTAATTGAAAGTTACCAAGTTACTCGGAAAAGTAGTTAAACTACAGTAGTTTGAGTAGAGTAGTTGAACTACGTCCAAGTCTGATCCCAGCCAATTCAGCGCCGGGAGCGTGTCACGTGACCAGAGCCGGATTAAGGCACTTCGGGGCCCTGGGCTAAGGACGCTTCAGGGGCCCTAATGATGATGATGATGGCAACGATGATGATGATAATGATGCCTGGTTAAGGCAATGAACCTGGGAAATACTGCAGTTTCCTTATTTTTTAATCAATAGAAAGTAGCCTCAAAATACAAAAATTTACCATTCTCGTCTGGTTTCAACTAGGGAGCACTCCGGCAAGACCGCCGCGGAGGCGGCATGCAGCGTTGTTCCCTTCCCCAGCAGCGTCGAAGGCCGCACTTTTTTTTTGTGGGGGTTCCTCGCGTGTTTTCTTCGTTTGCTCGAAGCCGCTTTCAAAAGAAAACGGACAAGTACCGGTCACCCACCCAAAGGGCCGGCTTTGTGCAGGGATAGGAGTGTGCTACGCGAAGTGCGCGTTTGGCCTCGCTGACATCGCCATTATCTTTGTATATCCCTCTTCTCGAATGCTGCGGCAAAGCAACATCGCTTTCCGAAATATTCTCAGGTTTCTTTTTTTTGTGTGTGTGTTTTTTTTTCTACGAGCTGCGTCAATCAACCTTCCGTCATGGGGGCCCCCAGAGAGTCGGGGGCCCTGAGCTGCAGCCCCCTTAGCCCGTACCTTAATCCGGCCCTGCACGTGACCATCTGGTTGGGTGAAGAGTTGGTAAAGGCACGCCGAGCTCAAGATCACATGGTACTCTAGCCGGTGCTGGATTGGCTGGGATGGCTCGTATCGTCCACGGCGCTCGGACTGAAGGTAAAACGCAAAAGGTGACCAGTGACCACGTGATCACGCTCTCTTTGTGAACTGAGCGCAGAAAGTGGGGTTACACGACAGCAGACCGAAAATTGATAGACTGCCGCAAACGCAACCTCCAACGCCCTGTCCTTCTTTTTCATTTTTTTTTTCCTTTGTAAGAGCTCGAGATAAGGAAAGTTAATGCAAATACGAGGTAATTTGCATACAAACAAAAAATCTTGCGATATATCACTACTTATTATTTTTGTTCGCTATTTATAGTCTCAGTGCGTAACACCCATTCTTTCGCTAGATTGTTTTGAGGGAAAATTATGAGGTAGCTATTCAAAGCCTGCTTAATAAAGTTGATGTTTCTCGTAAAACTGTTTTCAACATTTGTTTTTGTTGTTTTAGTCTTTGCGCTCACCAGCGACCCCGGAAGTGTATTTTACGTGGGGCGGCTAGCGGCCGAAATAAAGGGTGAAGCGGGGGGGGGGGGGGGGGGGGGGGAAGGGAAGGGAAGGAAGAAGGGGAAAAGGGGGGAATTAGAAGTGAAAAAAAAGTTATTACCAAGATTTCACAGTTTATAGAAGGTTAATTATCATTTCGTATACCGTGTGTCCCTACTTTAATCCAAAATTCTCGTCACAAAGCAATGAAATGTTGTCACACACAATTATTTTTCTACATTAAGAGAAATGCGACTTTCCTTAGAACGTCACCACAATGCAATGCTTTTGGAAATTAAATCCCAAAGCCAGCCGTTTCGGTGGCTCCGAGGCAAAGCGCCGCCTACGCATCCCCGGGTGGTGGGTTCGGATTCCCGCATTCTGACGGAGTCTTATTGCGGAGGAGGTGTAACCGAGCTTTGGTTGCACGTCGAAAGATCCCCAGGTGGTCCAAATTAATCCCAGTCCTCCGCTGGGGCGTTCCAAATGCCCGTCATTGGATTGGCATGTAAAACCCCGAAAGTGGTCAGGGAATCTGACATACTTTACATACGATGTTTCGTTAGCCCTTTGAAGTGACTGCACAAATTGGCTTGTTTAACGTAGCGTGCTACGATTTAGTACAGAGGTTCCCAAAAATGGTGGATTCTTTTTTTTTTTTTTGTAAGAATGAAGACATAAACCTTTTTAGTGAAAGAAAAGAAGCATTTTTCTATGGGTATATTTCGGCGGAATCTCTTTTTCGCGAATCTATCAATACTTTTTTGGGCAACTGAGGCGTTTATTATGACTGAAAAAATGGGTGGAATAAAAATAAAATACAATAATACATAATATTGCCTTCATTTCGCCAGAATTAACGCCACAGTGGCTTAAAATATTATTTGGTGTTTACACGTAAAATTAAAAAAAGTTTTTTTTTGTTTACGTGAACTAACTTCACTAACATTTTACTGATTACTTCTACTATCTAACTACGTCTGTGTGCGAAATACCTTCGCAATCTATTGCAAAATTGTTTTATGCGGTTATTTCATAGGGCCAACGAAACATCGTGAACTCCCTCCAATGCAGTCCATGCGACATAAGATTTCACAATCCCCTCTTGCTTTGCTACGTGTGCACACACACAAAATTGAAACAAAACCTTCCAGATTTTTGTAAATTCTGGGTGACTCTTAATACGATACGGTCCGCTGCTGCCGTGCCGATGTTTTTGGATATTTCCGGTGGCTGCTCCCCCTGACAAACTGCCAATTTCTTGGGTCCTCGCAACCACGTATCAAGGAGCGTCCTTTTGGTCGCCATAATGATTAAAAGTGTAAAACTTTAAATACCGTGTTTTTTCTGTGTGTGTCTTTTTTTTTTTTTTTAGCGTCGCACTCGTTGAAAAGAAAAATATCCTCTGATGTTCAGATGTCCAAAGAAACCGTCCGCGGATTTCAGTGACAGATCTACAACTGCAGTTTCAGTGGAGTGACAGGGCGAGGAGAAGGAAGGCTGGGGAAGAGGAAGCAGATGAGCTGTTGGAGACGAGGAAAAAAACATCCCTCTCGTTCCAGCACCTCCACTGGCCCGATGCCTTTTTTTATTTCAGATTGTTTCCTGTTTTTATGGTCGCCTTTGAAACTAGTGTAAAACCTTACGGGTGTATAATAATGCGCCCGCCTGAACATAGCAGGCTGGCTCGGCAAGAATCAAATGGTGTTTCGGAAACCAGACAGAGAAATACAGGCGGAAATGCCGCGATTGTTTTATGTCTCCGACGACCACCGTGGAAGCAGCGCTTCAACACAGACTGCAGTACGATGTCTGTGTCGCCCGCCAAGGCCTCCTTCCTCTTGCCTTGGGAGTCTGGGAAACTTTTTCCCCTCCACTTGCTACATCTGTAGGCCGTCCCCCGTTCAAGAAGGGCTTTCTTCTCGTGTCTCCCCGCCCCGCGATCGGCTCTCCACACGGAAGCAATTACCCGACCTTCGTGGTTACTCAGACCCCCAAAACAACAAGAAACACAACAACAAAAGCAAAGATGAAAAAAAAAGATAGCTAGAAAAAAATTTTTGTACTTTTTTGGGGAAACGTCATTGCCCAAAATAGAAGCAAAACGGAGAAGCCGGCTGGCTGGGTGGACAAAAACAGTGCGCTGCGCGTTCCCCCGCATGGCCAACACGCGAGTGGAGATGGGAGGGCCACAGTCCCTGACTGTGCTATGCAGGCCGCAGGCCACGGCTCTTTTTTTTTTTTCCTCCCTCTATTTTTTTTTTTTTTTGAAGCTGCCGCGTCGTCCGCGGTTTACTGACACATTGCTTTACTTTGCTTTTTTTAATTTTGTTGGCGAATGTCGTGCCGTGCTTTGGTGGGTAGCTACCCGTAACAAAAACAGAGCCAAGTGCTTGCCCTTAGCCAAGTACGTGGCTTGGCGGAGCTGCGCAACAACGGGAACACGGAAGGGAGGGGGGAGAGGTGTGCAGGCATTGTTCAGGACACATCGAGCCAAACGCACGGGGGCTCATCATATTGCCCAGCACCCCCTGAAAAATGTCAGCGGGTGCTCAAGCCCCCGTTGCCTCTCCGGTTCTGGGGTCCCTGGCGCTCATACAGTTACCATTTTGTTAGACCACCTGAGACATTTTGTTAGACCAGCTCGCCTGCGCCCTAACTGTGTTTGCTCATACAGTGATTCGTTATGTTTTGAGCTTTCGAATTTGAGAACAAACGATCACGGAAACAAAGAGACAAAAAGAAAGCCTACAATTTTCGGTACATATCCTAATTAGTCCAGACAACTGCACTTATCTTTTTTTTTTTTATCTCCTGCGTGAACCGCTTGAAGAATTCGATTTAGTTGGAGTAGGCAGTGCGAAGTTAAATTGCCACTGAAGTGATGCATGATCTCTAACACATCCACCCCGCTTACGCTGTGTAAGGGAGATTTAGCCAGTGCTGTAGGTCCACTGCATCGGGGTCTCTAACATTTTTAGTCCGAGGGTGTCAGAAGCTATCAGCTAGGTCAGCGTTGCGAGAGTATCACTTGATCTTCTGGTTGGGCTGAGCGAGACCTGAAGCTTTAGATCAGACTCTATCAACGCTGGATTGGCTCGGATTATTCGTAGCGTTTGCTGCGCTTGAACTAAAGGTGAAACGGAGTCTAGGGATGTATGCCGCTACGATGCTTACGCAGATCGAAACAAGCAGGGGTGGAGATTAAATCCAGAATCCCTGGGTTGTGCAGCGCGAGCTTTCTCTCCATGTGTACTTGCTGCGACGTGTTAGGACACTTGGCCAACTCACGCCAGCGCAGAGCAATGGGCTAGCCCGACGTCCTGCTTGCAATGTCAAAGCTGCTAACGTGAGCACATGGAACTTATGATGAGGCCATGCGCTCGCACCAGTAGCTTCAATAGCGTTTCACACTAAACTTTTCACAATCACACACAGACATTGAGGCATTCTAGTCACACATAGAGTGCCTTCAAACACACGCGCTGGTGTAGTGTGATGAGACCACCGTGGATGAGACTAATGACATCTCGGCCATTTCCTTCCCGGTCATTTTCTATGTTCTTAGAAAGTGCACGCGCCCCGTCGTCTCCCGGCGCGAGCGCTCGGCTTTGGCCAGAGCTTTGAAGCAATTTCCTTATCCAAGGTTTATTTATATGTTTTCTTCTGCACGCGCCGGCGGCACTTGGTAAACAAAAGATGTCTCCACCCTGTCACAGACAGTCGTCGAGTTACACATTTAGCGCAGCGCCACTTGAGTCTTGAATTGACATTACAAACCGGGGTACCGTATGAAGTGAAAAAATTAAAAAAAAAAAAAAACATTGACAGAGGTACTGCCAACACGAGATACCATCATCATCATCATCATAATCATCATCATCATTTATTATCCTTGAAGGCCCTTATGGGCCTTAAAGGACGAGGCACGAATGAGGCAGTGGTTCGCGGTCGCAGCAGCAAATAACTACATTGCGCTCTATTTGTGAACATGCCCTTCACTGGCACGTCTCTGTTCGTAAAAAGCCAGGATTACCTTCCCACGCATGGCACACGTGCTTGCGCGCGTAGTAAACCGAAGGTGCGTTTTATTTTCGGTACACTCTGGTTGTGGGACTGCATGGCCAAATACCATCATACTAAAATTAATGTAATCTCATATGGCGCGAGCAAGTTCGGGATTCAGATTCAGAAAATCGCCGTGCCTGGCAGTTCGATTTTTTTTTTTATTATCTTGCGCGACCTGCCTGCATGGCATATCCTCTAACACATAACTCGAAAACATACTCTTCAAGCACTCCTATAGTTACTATTCGTGAAGTCACGTAGGTAATTTTGAGTTACTAAGAGCGGGTTCAATGATGCGTATACAGCACGCCTTCTTCTCATCGCCCTTTCAACGCGACGCCGTCGGAGTGTACATCCAAATACTCTTATTTCTGCCCATGATGCTGTGATCGAATTTGTGGCTAAGATCAAATTGAAGGTTGGAGGCGATTGCTTTCGAGCGCTTTGCCTGTGGGTGTTAAAATTGAAGGCTGGAGGCGATTGCTTTCGGGCACTCTGCCTGTGGGTGTTGTGACTTAAGGCATCATAACCGCTGAAATTCGTGGAAATGTGACAGTTAACATTTCACTCATCAGATCGAAGCGACCCTATTGGTCGCGCATGACTTTTTGTTTCGAATCTATTCGAAATGCCAGAGCTAATCGAAATGTCGAACACGCTTCTGTCTTTTATAAGTAACCATGTTTTTTTTTTCTTATCTTTCTGTCTGCATATTGGCTTGTATCCACGAATAAATGGAGTGCAGGGAATGTTATTGTAATCCATGCATTATTCATCAAGGTCACGTGAGGACTGGCCGGTGTAAGGCGCCATCATTCGAAAATCCCGGACTGCTCAAGATGTATTGCAAACTATATTGAAGATGTCTTGCCAATCTAGGAATGTGGCGTTACCGGGAAAACTTGGCGAGAAAACAAGAGGCTTGGCATGGCGTCTACACAAAACAAAAAATGCCGCCGGAATGCGATGTACCCGAACCCTGTTAGAATCGCATTCATGGGACATATCTGGAATTAAACACCAGTGTTGAGCTACCAATATAAAGTTTATTGTTTTTTATTTCCTGGACTTTCTACATCGTGTAGCTAATGTATACAGCCCCTAAAACATTGCCGCGTGCGGGGCTGAGCAAGCAACGCTTCGTTGCGGTCTTCTAGAAGATTCGTGTTTATTCTTATTTGGGACGCGACTTTTATAATCATTTCGTCCCATGTTCTTGTTCTAGACAGTTTATGTTCCTCCTGACCCAAAACGCTCAACGCTCAAGCTTTGTAGAACAAGAACGAGGACGACCCGTGTAAGAAGAAACACGAATCTAGAAGACCGCTACCAAGAGCCTGCTCGGCCCCACTTAATTGGGTCTTTATGAAGGACTTATTTGCCGATGTAATTTATGCTGCATTGTTTATTCTACTTTGGCCAGGCCCACTG
Source organism: Ixodes persulcatus (assembly GCA_013358835.2). Classification (NCBI taxonomy): domain Eukaryota; kingdom Metazoa; phylum Arthropoda; class Arachnida; order Ixodida; family Ixodidae; genus Ixodes; species Ixodes persulcatus. The sequence continues at coordinate 20,541 of JABSTQ010004062.1, forward strand.
TGTTTTGAAAAAGACAGCAGAAGAAAGGTTAGTTTATTTCCCAGTGTAAGGCAGTATGGTCCTGGCCAAGGCAAATCCAGCCAAACAGCATGAAACTGCCTTGTCAAATGGTTCCTTCTTTTTGCGGGGGACTATATGCTAGACATATAAACAAACGCCATTTTATAAAATCCGTTTCATCCAATGACTTTTCAGGCAAAGTTGGATAGTTTCTCGCTGCCAGCGATTTCTTTAGTGGCCTTTTATTGTCTGCAAAAAAAAAAAAAAAAAAACGTCCGACTGAGGTGAATTTTTTTAAAATTTCTTTTGACTTGATCAAATGGTTGTAAAGTGCTAGGCAGCGCCACCACTACAACAACGTAAAAATAATTGTATGTCCTTTTGTGAAGCTTCGTATTCAAAGGGGGGGGGGGGGGGGGGGACAAGTTGATGAAGGGTTTCATGTCTTATTCGAAACATCGTCTTTTCGCTGCCATTTTTATTCAGTCACTTTCTTGGCATTCTCGATTGATATAACGCCCAATGTTCACCCAGGTGGTTAAAGTGCTTTCCTGTCAATGGAGGGCGCTTCCCGAGGGCGATGGCTCATATTTGAAGTACTGAACGACCGTCGCATGAACAAAATAGATTTCTCTAATTAAAATATGAAACTTTATATCTTCGTTTTCCTAACTATTGTACTTCGCAAACTGGGAAGTACCTTTCTTTTTATTGCGCTCTTGGAGATAACGCTTGGTATCAGGACGAAGGACCCGCCATAGCCATAGCTGCGTAACCGTGCTGCGCATGGAAACTTCGGCATGCTAAGAACTACCAACCAGGGCCGTGCAAGGCCGCCCCCCCCCCCCCCCCCCCCCAAACAACTCGAATATTTGTTCTAGGTTAGCAACGCTTCTTCACTCGCTATTATATCTCTTTGTGTAGTACCATCCAATCATTGCACGCTATTTAAATAATTTTAATAATGCTAGGTTTATATTCGCAGATGCATGCGTAGTTTAAAAGTGCTTTCGGCACCAGCTTTGTGTCCCACTCGAAACTGCGCTCACTCATCTTCCCCAGCTCGCAATGCTCGTTTCCTGTCTGCAGGGTTTGTACAGTAAAGACTGCGGCCGGCCCCTGCGAGCCCTCTTATCGGGGATTATGCAGATTAACGGAGCCTTATCCACTCTTTGCTTTGGCTACTTGGGGAAGGGGGGGGGGGGGTATTTAGGAACGAGGAGGAGGCGGGAGGGTTGTAATGGAGGACGGGAAAAAAGGAAACGGAGAAAGTGGAAAGCGCAAAATGTACATCGTTCTTTAAATAAAAACGGCAGAGGCCCCGCCAACGCTCGCAGCAGGGCGAACATGGGTAGTTACGTCCTTTCTCCCGCGGACATCAGTTTACCATACCTTTTGCACAAGTCTAGGGACTCCTCCCTGCTCCACGGGAGAGGCTGACGCTCCTTCAGCGGAACAGAGAGGCGTTACCGAAGTACAAAAGCGACCTGCACTCTGGCAGGTGAAATGTAAATAATACAAGGACACCGAGAGACAAAGGTACAAAATTAATACTACCGGCGACAACCGCAACAACGCAACCTCTGTAGCGGCCAGCTGTAAATTTTTTGGCGCGAGAGATGGTGATGCCGATGGCATACCGAAAAGTGGATGGCATGGGCGTACCAACCCGGGGGGGGGGGGGGGGGGGCAATCGGGGCGCTTGTCCCCCCCCCCGTTCTCAAAGTGGGGGGCAAGGCATAAGTTTTGCCCCCCCCCCCCCCCCCCCTGAAAGAGCCGAAACTGGGCAGGCCAAACACTGGCCGGCGGCGCCCAAAGGATACCAGCGCCCCCGGTCTTGGGGGGTGGGGGAAGTAGGTGCTGGTTTCCCCCTCCCCCCTCCCCTCACTCAAAAACAAGTTGGTACGCCACTGTCAATGAGGGGTACGCACTAAAAAGGACGAAAATGAGTGAAATTGAGCTTTATTGCAATTGCTGCAATGAAAAGGCGTGCTTACTAGTAATAAAACTAAATATTAGGGCATGTAGCTATCATTTAACGCGAGATTTCTATTTAATATTTGCTTTTGTTTCTTTAGCGCGTCTGGCTACGTTGGGCAGACGCTTCGGAAACGCAGACGCGAAGCGCTGCCCGGTAGTGCTGCGTGTGGTTTGACTGGGCGCACGCGTCTGGCTTAGCGCGCGCGCCAAGCCGAGACGCGCGTCCAGACGCCTGGAAAAACGCGCCCTCGTTACATTTCTACCATCCGGCGAAAAAAAAAAAGATATGGCGGAAGAAGGGCAATGCAGTTATATCCACTCTTCTAACACGGTCTAGATGCGGGTTTGCGGCGGAGGTTTTGCTAGCCAGGGAGAGAAAAGGAATTCATGGAAAACGCGACAGCGCAGTGTCCTAGCAAGACAGTGGTGGGGGCAAGGGGGGGGGGGGGGGGGCACTCTGAGTGCATTCTCCCGCGGCTCGGGAGAAGGGAGGTACGGAAGCCATGCTTTGCCACAAAGACGGAGTTCGGGTGTTTTATTGCCCAGCGCCTGCGACCAATTCGGGACAACCCAACAAGCGAATCCTGATCTTCGCTGCACGTTTCAGGAGCAGAACGGACGTATCCAAACCGGGGGACCAAAGAGCGTGTGCGTGTGTATGTGAGCGCATGCGTGTAGGCTAGTTGGGAGGAGGGAGCGACGGACTCGAAGAAGCTTCTTCGGGCATATGCGGTGAACAAGCCATGACAGCGTCACCTCAAAGTGCCCCTAATTGATTTATTTTCTTTTTGGAGGATGAAACGCGAAAGATGGAACGAGAGAGGACCAAAGGCGGCGGGCCCAACCGAGAAAGCAGCTTTGAGAAATGATCTTGTGCGAAGCTCGAAACAAGAACGGGCTCAAATGATAATCAGCTGTCTGCGTTTTGTTTTTGTGTTTGATCGTTTATTTATGGTTCTGCCCAAGCGCGCCCACCCCGCAAACACACAAACAACAGACACGGACATTCGAGTTGAGGCAGCGCAGGAGCGCGCTGACAGGTCACTTGCGTGCGGGATTTCATCTTTATGTACAGCCTTGCACGCCGTTTAGGATGTCCTATCTATGTGCAGATAACTATTATTAATAATGTTATCTTTAAACGTGTGAGAGACGTGGACGTGGGTTGATGATACTTCTTAAGGGGGGGGGGGGGGGGGCGGGGGGGTGGGGGGGGTCTAGGATTTTTAGGTGTAGGGCGTTTGGGTGCGGACTTTTCGGAGCACGGACGTTCGGTGCACGGACTTTTCAATGTGGGACTTTTCGATGCGCGGACATTTTGGTGCACAAAAAGTCCAAATCACGAGTTTTCTTCTTTTTTTTTCTTTAAACGTATAAGCACTATTTTAGCTAAACATCTATTTCTTCGCACTATATAATCTTTTAGACTTGGTCATCCATTTACGGTGACTTACTGATATACCACCTAAGTGACATTGTTACGCGCAGTACCATTCAGCACGCACTAGTCGCATCACATGTCTCGAATGATTTTCAACAATCTCAAGCCTGCTGCTGGGGTCATTCCTACACATATCACCAATAATAAAGCCCACACCTTTACAGAAGGCGCCGAGAACGTCTAAATTGACCCAACGTGTAAACATGAAGCTATGCGACTAGTGCGTACGTTAAAAAAGAGACAGCGACAAACAAACCCTAATGTCCAGCGTCTCCAATCCTCACGCAGGATGGTACTCCGCCTAACATAGTCACTTAGGTGGTATATCAGTAAGTGACCGTAAATACATGACCAAGTCCTAAAATTTATAAAGTGCGAAAAAAATCAATTTTTATCTAAAATAGTGCTTTATACGTTTAGAAAAACAAACAAAAAAAAAACGTGATTTTTATTTCTCGTGCATTGAAAAGTCCGTGCACCGAAAAGACCGCACCAAAACGCCCTACACCGAATTTCCCTATACCGGAATGTCCGGATCCCGCGAAGCACACATACCGGACTGGCGCGGCGTGGCGGCCATCTTGAATTGCGTCCCTCGCTGGCTTTCCCAGCAATTATCTCGCCAAGTCTCGTTCTGACGAGACCCACGCTAGCACGCCGCGCTACGCACTTCGCTATTTTGGTCTGATAGTGCGCCTCCGCTAACCTCCGCAGCTCCGCAATGTTACCGCTAGCAGCGCACATGCTCAATAGCTTCGTCGCTCTGGAGAGCCAAAACGATTTGCTAAAACTCAATTGTCTTCGTCGCTGAAGATTTTTTTCCCTGTCGGGACGGCAAAAACGGTTTTCTTTCGCAATGCTGTTTGTGCAATCCTTAGCACAACATGATGGCATCGCGTTGCCGTCAAAATTCTAAAGATAAAAAAAAGAAAAAAAGAAAACGGCGGAGCCGTAAGCAACGGAGCCACCGCTACGCCTCGCCCAGTGATGGCGTTGGTTTCTAGCAGACCAGCGAATCGCACGGGATCATGGGAAGGCAACGGTCACGTGTCGCCCCCGATTCAATTGAAGCGAGGGGAAAAAGAAGTTTTGAGAGGGAAAGGGTACGGGTTAGAAGAAAGTTCTCTTCCCCATTTCAGACAATGGTTAGCGTTACCTTTGCCTCGGTGGACGCTAGCGGCCCAGGTTTCAAGGGTGAGTTTCTCAACCCCAGAAGGCCACGCGCTGCCTCGCTTCGCCTCCCTCTTTTCTTCGGCTACATCATGACACAAGAGAGCAGGCGATCTCCAAACGTCCGTTGTTTCCGACAGCGTGTCCCGTAATGCCTCTCAGCGCCGGCTGAGGGCGTTGTGAACGTTTTCAAGGGGTATTTTGATGTGTAATTATACACATCTTTTTATCACTGAATTGATCACACAGAAAACAAGTTCGCGAATACGCATTGCTTTATTTCAATCACATACTGCACTTAGTGGGGATCCGCATCAATGTTGACCACTCAAAAATCAAAAACCTGCAGCAAGAATCTTGAAAAACCCATCAACACCAATACAGAATTCAACGCTGTGCAAAATGGCTTCAGTTCTGTTTTGACGTGGCGGTAAAAAATATTAACCCCTTCAATAATAACGCTAACTTGGTTTGGGAATACTTACGCAGCGTGATGCTTTTCAGCCTGTTTTTTTCATGAAGTTACGTTAACACAACATAAAAATCGCTAAAAAATATCGCCGCCTGCAAGACGACACAACTGCCGTTCCATCGGCCACACCTTTCCTTCCTTGTGCTTACCGCGGAACCTAGGTCATATATCGAAAAAAAAAAAAGATTTAAAGGGGCACTGACACACCAAAGATCGTATTTTTTTTATTGTCTAAAACGACGCAAGTTGTAGTCATAGACACGCAAAAAACAAAACGCATCGCGAAAAAAAATTTCCCCGCGCGCGCGCGCGCCATTTTATTTTTGGCGTTTGAATCTCCCGCAGCTACCTCCTTGCTTCTTTTGATCGGTGACGTCAAAAATCAGGAAATTTTGAAGCTTTGTAGGCGACATTTCTATAACATTTAATAACGGCAATCGTAAAACATGTTTTTTAATGCAATTGCGAACGCACAGCGGCCCCTCTTTTTGAAATCCCAAAAAATCAGAGTTCGGTGAGATGTCCCTTCCTAGATTTGTGTCCTCTCTCAGAAAACTTGGCGGTGTTGGCGGTGCTCGAGCAGCGCCGGCTCGATCGGCGAATAGGGGAAGAAACCGGTTTCCGCGCCGGCTCCCTACTATCGCGCCAGCTCGCCTCCTCCTCCCATCGTGCGTACAATATGTCCGATGGTCACGGGGTGGGGGGCACTTGATGTCATAGTGTCGCGTCGTAGTGTTCCATAACGTCACGTCACACGAAATAATGTAGAGTTATTTCATAGTATCTTGACATCGTGATATTCAGTGTCACGCCGTGGTGTAGTCACGTGCATTGTGTAGTATTGCGTGACGTTGTCACATGGTTGGTATCACGTGACGACGTTATGCTGATAAAGTAACGGAGTCACAACTCGCTGATAATGTCACGTGACCATCGTGCGCTGCATTTGGCGGGCGGGACCTAATTTGCTATATTTTGTGGGGCCATAACTTAGCGGGACCTAATTTAATATATCTTGTGGGCGTTTGACGGTTTTTAGAGGCGGTTCTCGTGAAAACGTGTCACGCTTTCTGGGCACAGCGGCGATAACACATATAAAATTGTTCGCCTAAACGCGAAACCGCGCGAGCCGTGGGAGGTGTTGCCTTTGGTTGTGTTTTCGGCGAAAACGCTCCGCGCGGGTGGCACGCGCAAGATGGTCGCATTGCATGTCAGCTTCTCGGCAGTAGAGGCAACACAGATCTCTATTGTATACTCCGTTCACCGCTAAGCTGAAACTAGAAGCTCCGCCTTCAGCGCGGGCTCGCTGGCTTCCGCAGTGTTTTAGTTGGGCGCTGCGCGTTCACACTTGTGTGAGCAAAAGCAGTAAGCTCGCGCTGAAGGTGGAGCTTCTAGACTCAGCTTAAACAGCGTATAGCAGGCTGGATTGCGGATCAGGGGAACGTCAGTGGCACCATTGGCGCACATTGCTTGACCCCGAGTGATACACGCAAGTCTAAGGGAGACACACAAAGAAGTAGTAATATTGAAGCTTGTACGCGGTGCTCTAAGGCAACTCTTTTATGATGTGCTGCGAGCATTATATCAGGTGTTTGGAGATCGGATCGGTAAATTTCAAGTATTCGAACGTAGATTTAAAAGATAAAAAAAGTGCCAGAGCACCACCAATTGTGCCGGCGTTGCTTGCTTTAGTTGCTAAATAAATCATGGTTGAGATAACCCCGAGACTGCGGGTAAACAACACGACATTAAAAAGTCTTTTTAATGTCGTGTCGTTTAGCCGCAGTCTCGGGGTTATCTCAACCATGTGCAATGTACACCAGCTCGTTTGCGCCCTTACATTTTGTTTGTTAAATAAATCACACGTTCAACAAATGAATGAAAAGCTCCGAGCTTTAATTCGTCAGAGAATCCTTCACTAAAGTTCAAAGCAAAAGTTCGCCCCAGCAGTAGTCTGTACAAGATCCCGAAACGATGAAATGTCCTTAGTAAAGGCAAAATAATCGCTTGCTAGCCTCTGATGACGTGCAGATCATGAGCGACTCCACGTTGTCTCTCGGTATTCCTGGGCTTATTGAACCGCATCACAGTTTACACCCAACGAAGTTGCGACCCTCGACCCTCAACCACAAAGCAGTTAATTAAATATATTGGTATTGTACCGCTTTAGATATTTGCGACGAGAATATTAACATTCAATCCAGCAATCCATAAGTCTCATCGTCGAGAACAGCTTACTATAGGTAAGAAATTGCAGTTTTCCCCTTTTTTTCCGTAATGTTCTCTGCATAACCTTGTGTGAAGAAATAGGTGCCGGTGGTGCCACTGGACCCCAGCAGTAAATAACGGTCAAAAAGGGGGCTTGGTCCGAAAATATGGGCAAAGGCGCCACGCTCGGGCACCTAGGGTTCGAATCTTAGTGTACTCTAACCCCACGCATATGATAGCAGGCTTGGTCTATTTTTAGAATCCAGGGGAGCACTTCGGGAATCGGATTACTTCGCGAGTTATTTTAATTAGAACATACTCTCTCCCATCAAAAACGGTGAAAAAGGGGGCGTGGTCCGAAACTTTGGCTAAAGGCGCCGCGCTCAGGCGCCTAGGGTTCGAACCTTAGCGTACTCTAATCTGCCATACATGATAGCGAACCTGGCGCCCAAGACTTTCGTCAAAGGGGCCGCGCTCCAGAACCAATGTTCAACTGGGTCCCATATCCCTGAACGTACCTTAGCCTCTCCCATGTAAATGTAATAGCTTTGTAAGGTATCGGTTTGGCCGACGATACTCGTAGACCGTTGCCATGCACAGCCGAGGTGCCGAGTTGAGGAAAAAGTAGTAGCTCGAGGAGTTGTTGGTTCTGGCGGTTGGAATGGGCGGCCATGATTTACGGGTTTCTTAGATCAAGTGTTTAAGAGACGATGAAACCTGACAGCTTATTAAAAAAAAAAAAGGATTTCGATGACTGGGTTGCTAGTAACTTTATTGCAATAAAATGAGTTTTAGAATAGCGTTGCCTCCCTTCGAGGTATTGGGACCGTTGGCTCGCACTGTGACTTCGAAAGGTGCCCTCCTGCGCGCGCCAGAAACCGTACCGTGGCCAATGTAGCCCGCGGTAACCCTCTGCTAAGATCTGCATATTACTTATCATGATAAAAACAAATTAGAAAACATTCATACTCCGGCACTACTCACTTTTAAACTTAAATCATAGCCTCTATATAGCGGATGTTTCTGCAAATCATTTAGAATGCCCTAAAACTTGGGTAGTTAAGAAAATAATAAACTCTTTTCGGGAACTAACTACAAGCCACAGCGGACATCAAAAATTGCATACACACAAAAAAAAACATACTAATTAACCAACTATCTTTTTCCCTTTGGCTATTTAATAAGTGAGGTTAGAGATGGTGCAGTGGTATTCAATTGAAATATTTTTCACTTTATATTAGCTTACTGTCACTAGTGGGGCACAAGTATACTCGCACGCAACGCCATTGACCAAGAAACCCTTGTTGTGGTGTAATTTCAAAAATAAGAGCGAGTGTTTTCTTTTCAATCTTTCCTTCGCAAACTGGGGGATCGCAGTATCCCCCAGTGACGGTAGTTGAATGCGGCTCGTAGATTGGACCCAATCATTGCATGAGCACTCGGTTTGGGCTCCTGGTAGTCCATAGCTCGACAAGCAATCGGGTTGTGGCCCATGTCCAATAGCTGCAATGACGACAATAATCGAACCATTGCAATGTCTGGGACTCAACACTTGTCTTGTGCTTTGCCGACCCCAGTGCATGGCTATGATCAACATTGGTGGCATATAATCAACTCCAGATCACGTGGCTTCTTGTTCTGGCTGCGAGTTGAGGGGGTAAACGCTGCTTGTTTTTGTTTATTCTTTTCTGTGACGTTTATTACGTGGAGAGAAAAACGAGCGCTTGTTTCATCAATCATAAACGCCAGGGATTCGTTCTAAGCGGTATTCACGCAAAGTACAAAAATTGTTGCACCGACACTTTAAACGTTTGGTTTCTATTAGAAACTTTGTGAGCGTCATTGGAAATCCCTAGATCAGGCTATTTGAGGACGCGTGGTATGCGCTCGAGTACGCTAAAATTAACACACGTTTTAGCAGGCGCAAGGGCGGCGATGCGAAATCACGAATGGCTTTATTATCGTTTATATCTTCGCAGACAAATATGCGCACACATAGAAACGCACAAGCGCAAACGCTTGAAGGCTCACACACAGACACACATACATGCATATTTACGGACGGGCGCGCGTGGGCGGGCATACAGATGCGTGGATATCTGAGCGGAATCATGGAAAGACAAGTAACCCAAACAGAACAAAATTAATCTTGTCACCATAACCCGCATCGTCCGTTAAATCCGGCCCCCTTCCGTCCCCCCCCCCCCCCCCCTTTCAGCACTATACTCTTGCACCCTCTCATAAACGTGACATTCTTCATGCGTGATGGCAGGGACTCAACCGGGTACATTTCTTGGCTTTGATTGCTGTACGTATTAGCAAAATGTTACTACACTCTCTTGGAGTTTTGTTTTTTTATTATTATGTCTGTACACTTTCAATGTCGAAAATGTAGTCAAACGTTTTATGTCCGCTCGTAATTTCAGGCCACGCGTTTTGTAGGGGGAGATCGCGCTGTCACTTCGATGCATGCTCTGAAGCACGCACCGGGAACACACGCACACACTCACAAACGTACACGCACATACGCACGCGGATGCCTGACGCCGGACGCGCCGGGCGCAGGTCCGTTCAGGAAACAATGGAGGGGGTGGAGGGAAGTGTGTATGTGTGTGCATGTGCGTGCGTACGGGGGGGGGGGGGGGTGTAAGAAGGTCGCAGAGACTACATCAGTCGCTCTCTGTTTCTGAGGCGAGAGGTCAGGTTCGCCTCCGGCCTCGCCAAGGCCAGGCTTTGAGCTCTTCTGAGCTGGGCCACCTGGTCTCAAACGAAGCTAATCCTAAACACAAGGACACAAGGGGGAAAAAACGGATTTTTAGGCAGGAGGGTGTCTTCTCGAATAATGCACATTGGAGACGTTCCAACTTCCAAACAGGGTATCTCGTTAACCCGTCATCAGGTAGTTTGAGACTACTCAAATAATAAACAAAACAAATTACAGCCCGCTTGAAATGGATTGAACGCACTTCAAACTGATTGCATAAATTCATTTCTTAACTTATCCCGCTGGGATTTACTACAGAGGTGCTCGAAGCTGGCGCATTCAATAATTGATAGTATGAATGCATGAAACCTCCGGAGTCAAAAGAAAGAAAACAGAAACTGGGTTTGTCTATGAAAAATTTATCGCTAAACCTTTTATCTCAAAATCACAAGAACATCGTTGTGGGCTATTCTGGCATTTACTAAGATTGAAAAAAATTGTGAAGTGGAAAGAAAATATAATTGACTTACCTATTCTTCACTTCCTTTTTCCCAAATGAGCGCCACAATATGTTTTTTTTTGTGTGTGTGTACGTGCAAAGTATAATGAAAAAATAGTTTTTGATTTTTCTTGATTTACTCGGGTGACACAAGCTTTCCACGATTTTAGTGAAATCCTAACGAACTTCAGGCATCTCTGTAGTAAATCCCAGCGCGATAAGTTAAGAAAACGATTTTTGCGGTCAGTTTAAAGTGAGTTCAATCAATTTCGCCCACGCTTTATATATAACGACACAGGAGGCGAAGAGCCGAAGTGCGCAATGCGCGAGGCTCTCAACGCAAATAAACAATTGCCGTTTCTATTTTTTCTTTTCGAGCTCAAAAAATGTACGCCCCACACAATACCTTTCCAGGATAAAATGCGAAGATGCGCCGTAGTCTTGCCCTTCGTAAACTTTTTAGATTGTCGACATCCGGAAGGGCACATGGCGTGGTTGCTCGAACGAGTTCGGGACCGCTTCAGGCCGGTTTCATACATTAATACGCGTTAAAATTGATATTGCTTCACGTAGATTACGCTGGCAACTACCACTGCAATCTTACGTTGCACTAAACACTTTATTTAGCCACTCACTGGTTTATGACTAGAACGCTTTATTTCGCCGCTCACTGGTTTATGACTAGAACCGTTAAGTTCTGGCGCTCGGTCGTACGCTTTTATTTAAACTTATACAAAAAAAAACAAAAAAAAACTAGCACCATCTTCAATGCAGTGCTGCGTTTGTGGTTGTGCATAGCCATGCGACCACACACTGAGAGTAGATCTTCACTAATTCACGTTTGAAAATAATTCCCGAAGCACAATGAGACACGGGCCATGCTCTGCGATCAGGAAACGCAGGAACACGCTACCATTGCGGACGCCAGCACGTGCAGCGCGTGTAACTGCACTCACAGCATGCTTCTTGCTACCTGGTTAATTGAACAAAACGTGTGTACCACCTAGAAGACAAGGCTTACGCCCCCTTCTCATAGGTCATTGCTGGTGGATCCAGGCAGCCCCACCTACTTTCGTCAGGATGGTCGTAAGCGCGTCTTGTAGCGTCTTCCAAGGAACGCGACGCTATCACGCGGTGACGCCAAGGCGGACCCGCCTGCCGCTTTGCGGTCACTCTCGTCGAGAGTGTTTGCCGCTTGTGGCGGGTCGGAATCAACGTTATCTGGTGGGGATCCACTAACGATGACGTCAGACGCAGAACTTCTATTGATTACGTTCATGCGCTTGATTGAGCGAATTGGCACCTGGACGGCTCTACGATGACGCGAACCCAGGAGAAACTTTCAAGTCGTAAGGGCCGGACGCGCTTACACGGATTACCGGAAAAAACTGTGCTCGCAGCTCCATGACGTATCAAATGAAGAGTAACTCGAAATTAACTATTACGTTTTGCATGAGACAAGTTCGATTATATACTATTCCTAAGAAACGACCGGCAGTGTTCCCGCGTGATAACATAAACAAAACAACGAAAGGCAAATTTCGAATAGGTTCACGCGACTACCATGTGCACCAACATATTACTTTCATATAGCCAGCCGGTCGAAACTTTTCAATCTGGGTATCTGCCGCTGTAAGAGGTAGCTTAGAGCATAAAAAAAGATATTGAACCTCGAAATTCCGGATCAGGCTCTAAAGGGCGCTTTAATTTCAAACACGTGCGCATCACGCAATTATGACGTAGTCCTCTTCGACACCAATTTTGTCAGGTTTACGCAAATGCCTAGCCGCGAGAATAATGCGCGGACAACCTGTCAGCGACCGGTCGCTTCGAACCACCAAGAGCTTCGCGTACGTCAGTTACACTCGCATAGAGTCCTCTGACTTTTCATATATTTTAGCTTTTCACCTCACCTATGGATATGCTGGGGTGCTTGCACAAAAATGTTCGAGTTTGATATGTCCTAATGCATAAACCTCCACTTTATGACTAAAGCTTGGTTCCTTGAAACTTTCCAACACAAAAACAATCGTGCATTAAAATGTTCCTACACCGAAAAGTTCACACTAAAACGATGCACATATAAAAAACAGTATTGAAATATTTGGTTAATGAAAAAGTGTTATGAAAGGTGCGTCGAAAATTGTGCCTGACAATAATCCTCCTTGGAACCTAAATTTCCCCTGCGCTTGGTTTTTATTTGTTTTCGCGGATGACCTTAATTTGCATCCACGCGGCTTGCCATCTTGTCTCGGTGAGTTATATCGTCTATCAGACACCGGGGCGTATTAACTTACATCAAAATAAAAACAGGCATGCAAGAAAAGCCACGTCCAAAATCACCAAATAGATTTCTTTAATTATTGGGGACACACGCCTAATAAATCATCCGAATGTTAATAACGTCGGTAATTGGCTTTGTTGTAGTGGTGTGAATTCGTCAAGCTCCGCACCGAATTCGCTAAGGCAAATCAGTTTTTTTTTTCTTTTTTACATGAGTAGTTGATTGGCGTAGCTGTGGACTTGTCACTCATGTTCGTTCTTCATGTTCCAACTAGGGATGCCACGAACCTCCCGAAGGCCGAGTTCGAAGCTTCAAAATGTTCGAACCTTGCTAATGTTCGAATCTGAAGAGTTTGCAAATTTAGGACCCTGCGATCAGGTCGCGACCGGTTGTTCTCGACCAAACCACATTGCCGCTCCCTAAAACTTTTCTGCTTCGACGAATGGAGATATTGGCCGCTCCAAAAAGTAGCCGGTTACTAATGATGATGAAGTAAGCGCCGGTTCAACGTTTGCTGCAGCGCATCGGCGTCGCTCTCCGCGCGCGTCTTTCCTTGACGCGAGGGAATCGAGGGACTCGCGTTCAAAAACATCCAATGCTACGAAGAACACTCCCAGCGAAGCGCCTTGGATTAATTTCGAGCCTGCAGATCAGCGAGCTGTTGGCCTACATGATATTTCGGGGCAACCTAAGGAGTTGTGCGCCCGAGAGGCTCTGCGCAGAAGTCGAAAGAAAAAGGCGCGGGGTACGAGGCCACCCCAAAGCGATCATTCGGCGCATTACAAGCGTTTTGTTAGTAGCACGATCAGTCGACGGTAAGACTCTGAGTGCAATTTCAACTCCACTTCAAACATTGACATCTCGCGCTAGGGGTAAACTGGGCTCGAACCTCCTCGAACTTTTGCTTTTAAAGTTCAAATTTCGCCGAACTTTTCAATTTAGCAAGGTCAAAAGCTGGGAAATCTCCGAATTTCTTAGCTTAGTAAGTTCGAAAATGTCGAATTTCATAGCGCAAAAAATTGAAAGGTTGAAAACAATCGCATATCTCAGCGCCAAAAATTCAAAAGTTCGAACGCAGTTCACCTCTCTAGGTTCAAGCCTTTGCGATCCTTTCGAACCCCTCGGTTCTGTCTTTAAACCTCAGGTCCGCAAAAAGTTCACGGAATCTCTAGTTCTAATGTCGCATACATGATGTGCTCGGATCACCGCCGCTGAAGCAAAATGGCCGTTCAGCTCGTCATTAGCCCTCGTAAGTCGTAACAAAACATTTCACGCGAAGACCTAAATGATACCACGTGGAACAGTTTATTTATTCTGCGAATAAACTTGTAAACCGAACAGAAAATGTACCTTCAATATAAGCGGTAAACGATGCGCACATTATTATCTTTTTCCTTTCCTTTTTTTACCTAAAGTGAATGCCTACTAATATAATATTTAGTGTGCCATCATCTATGCCAGGTCTTGTGTTTAATTTGAGTTTTTTTTTTTTTTTTTCCGATCGTTTCAGTGATGTTTATGCTCAGTTTTGTTCTCCTGAACGCAACGTGGAGGGTTCGAACAACGGGGGACCCTTTGACAAGCAGTCTTGTGAGCGTCGCTCACAGCCTCGGTATCCCTGCAACTTCAGGTCCTCATATCTTTTTTTTTTTCGTTATTTCTTTTTTTTTTAAATAAATTATGTATTTCCCGGCGTTTACTTTGAAAACTCGGAATAAAACAATGTAACATTGTTACATCGTTAGAAAAATCGGTGGTGGGAAGAAAAACAATGGATGAATTAAAATGTACTTGGCGAATTCATTGTAAAAGTAATAGTTTGTGCGCCTAACACCGCTCCAAGAAGTTCACATCAAATCTATATGCACCGAAATGACTAAATACACGTCCTACAGCAAAAGAGTCTCAAAACCGCTACGAATCAATAGGGTTATCTTTTTTCCTTCTTTTTTACTACAGCAGTTCAAAACATCTGAAAAGGGTTCCGAAAAAAAACAAAAAAAAAAAACGCATCCGCTCTAAACTGCTTGTAAGAGCAGAAAGCAGACTGGCTGCTTCGTTAGTTATTTTTTGTTTCCTTTTCTCCCTGCGGTTATTGTCAACCTCCCCCGATTTTGGACACACGTTTTTGTAGGGCCAATAGTAGATAATTCACAATAGGGAGTAAGCACAATAAAGCAGAAGAATATGTCAACGCAAGCCCTAAACCTTAAAACTCGACGTACTACCTGGGTTCTACTCTGCTGACCCTTATGCTGACAGTACGGTGAGAACGACGGGCTCGCAGAACCAATCAGCCGCATCTCTTTCGTCACCTGACTCCCCTCTTTGTGCGTGAGTATGGACGAGAACATGATTACGTGGCAAAGAGATGAAGGCATGAGTGGTTTAACGAGCGCGTATTTTTCACCCATTGTCAGCCTACCGGGTGAATAGGGTAGCGGGAAAATAATCCGCTTAGCGTACGCCGTCCGTCGGGCCAAGGCTGCGAAGAGAACCGACGAAGAGAATTTCACCTCCAGTGGCATTCCCGAAGAGAGGAGGAGAGCTTGCGCACGGCTGAAATTTACAAAAGAGCCCCTCCTCGGGTGACGGGACCGCTTCTTAAGTGTCGAGGCCGGGTCGCCATCCTATAAGCCCGATGTCCTTGTGAACAGAAATTTGGTTTTGGATGGCTTTGTTACAATATCCTTGTTTGCTTAATCCCCCCCCCCCCCCCCCTCCGTTTCCCTGCCTGCTTCTTTGAGTGCATGAATATTTGCGTAGAAGGGTCATCCGCGTCCAGAAGCTCCTAAGCTATGAAGTCTTGTGATAGTGATACCACCATGCTACGTTTCATTTTTCGGCTAGTATCGGCAATGAAGTTGTGCGCATAGCTAATGTCCTCATAAAAAACTTAAAAACTTGGGATAATTCAAATAATCTAAAAATAAGTGACAACAAACCGAAAGCTCTCTTCTTTCGCCCGAAAACTAAGTATTATGACCTTACATGCGATATTATTTCAAACTCCTCTCCTGTCGAACTACTATTTTCGAAGCACATGTGGATCGTGGACCGAAAACATCGAACGACACCGGCTAGCTTCTAAATTCGCTTGTGTCGTTGACACAAGGCGTAGTTAGATGCTTTGTAGCTCTGCATTTGATGTCGAAGATGTGAAGACTTCCTGGGCCTAAATATTCACATACTTGTCTCGATAATATTTAAAGGGGAGGGAGAAGGAGAGGGGGGGGGGGGGGGGGCGTCCTACCAAGTTTATTTACCCGGCTTCGAGGCCTATACTTCGCCTCTTCATCAGAAGTGACTGTGGCAACGGCCATTGACGGTGGTGACAATGTGTGCGTGTGTGTTGGGCGGGGCGAGAGCGTTTTTCTGGCCCCTCGTCGCATTGTTTACTTGGAATTTTTGCAATATTTATAGGAGGAGGGGGGCGGGCTATCGAGCCCATCCCATCTCCCCCTGTTTTAACGCCACTCCAAGGCACATAACGTTCATTTTTAATCACATATTCATATATTACGTTGAGTCGTGACAATACAGGACTGTTGTCAGCTCTTTAGTTTGACTTGCCGTTATCCTATCCTACGCTTCACTAGGCATATTAGCTGTTTGCAAGCACAAAGAGGGCGTTTGCTTTGTTTTTGTCCCGTAGGAAAGTCGGTTAAGGAAATTGTAACCCTAAAAGCTGCCAAAAAGAGTTGTGTATTGTTTTTTTTTCTGTTTTCTTTACAGCAAACTGCTTTCCACCCTGAAATAAAAACAATTTCGCAACCTTGCGTCTTAGTTTTGCATAACTGTTCGCTCATCAGAAAGTTTTCTTCAACTTCAGCGGTCGCAAATGTACAAACTGCAAAGTTTTCTTCTTTAATGTGCAAACGTTTTTTTTTTTTGTTTTTTTTTTCGCACTTCTTGAAGCCGATTATACGAGTTCTGATTGTTTACTTGCATCCAGAAGAATGAACTGTGAATAGAACAAACACTACAATTTTGTGCTCATGGAAACTACGTAGTTATCATCAGGACATCACAATTTGTAGCCCGTGATAAAAGGGGCAAAACTGGTTCTTTTAATGTTAAGACGTAAATCTTATAAGCTCATATATTATTCACAGCGAAGGCCTAGAGATCCGCTTTGAAATTGTAACATTTATAAATTTCCTTCTCTGAACATGAATAAAACAGCGTTAAGCGATTACTAAGTTATCTGATGAATCCACGTTCAACATTATCTTCAGTACCCCCCCTAACACGAACGTTATTCATTGGACTCTTTATGAAGTATAATAGCACCGACGTTACTAGTGTACTGTATATAAAATACCTGCTTTGCTTGCAAAGCTCCCGGAGTCAGATATTTCAAGTGCGGCCCCTGAAGCTCTGAGTGAGAAGGTCTTGTGCTTTAGTTGCAAATCCAGGTTACACGCGTAAGCACATAAACATATATTCGGAAACAACTATAAAGCATCTTAATCTTCAGATCTACCGAGACACTCCAAAGGCAATGTTGTTATGATGTGGAGCGAAAGCTCGCGCTGCAGAACCCAGGGATCGTGGATTCAATCCCCACCCTTGCCCGTTTCGATCTGGATGAGCATCGTACCGGCGTGCGGTCGTGTATCACTACTGCGTGGTGCACGTTAAAGGGGCACTGAGACATCAAAATCATATTTTTTTTTTTATTATCCGAAACGATTGAAAACGGTGCCGGGACATTACCCTCAAAATTCAAAACTTGAAAATTCAGTATTTGTGAATTAAAAAAACAATTTCTAAATGCCGAATTTGAAGTTCCCGCGCGCCCCGCCAGTGCAGTCAGTCAAATTTTGCGGTCTCCTGCGAGTCGACTTTCTCTCGGACCTCCGCTGACCCGATGCGAGGAAAAGGCGAGCAGGCGGGATACAAGGGAGCCGGCACGGGAGGAAAACCGGTTTCCTCGCCGATCTGCTCGAGCGGCGCCAAGTTTTCTGAGAGAGGACACAAATCTAGGAAGGGACATCTCACCGAACTCTGATTTTTGATATTTCAAAAAGAGGGGCCGTAGTGCGTTCGCAATTGCGTTAAAAAACATGTTTTACGATTGCCGTTATTAAATGTTATAGAAATGTCGCCAACAAAGCTTCTAAAGTTCCTGATTTTTGACGTCACCGATCAAAAGAAGCGAGGAGGTAGCGGCGGGAGATTTAAACGCCAAAACTAAAAAGGCGCGCGACCGCGCGGGAAACTTTTTTTTCGCGACGCGGTCTTTTTTGCGTGTCTATGACTACAACTTGCGTCGTTTTAGACAATAAAAAAAATACGACCTTTGGGCTGTCAGTGCCCCTTTAAAGACCCCAGGCTAGAGGTTGTACTGCACTGGCTCAATTTCTCCTCTACAGCTGGGAGACTCGTGGCCCGCTGAGGCAGACCAAGTTCTAGGCTGTATAAACATACATACAACCCAATTTGTTTTGTTATGATTTGTTTGAAGCTTTGTGTTGTGCTAGGCACGTATTATTTTCCTTTAAATTAGGAAAATATAAGTTTTTCAAAGCTGACGGATCTATATCAAATAAAATTAATATTCTTTTTCAGCATCAGTAAAAAAAAATCTCTGCCACAAACAGTAATCGACTGGTGTGCTCCTGCGCCCGACGACTGGACCGCACGATCAGCCGACCCAGTTGACCACCGCCCACCGCACCTGCAGAGTTCTCTCTCACTTCGAGAGGAGAAGGGAGAAGGGTGGTAGAAACGAAGGGGGTGCTTAGCGCTCGTCGGCTCAGCGCGTCCCACCCCACTCCCCGCTTTTTTGCTAGTAGTCTGCTCATCGCGCCATCTGGGGGCTCCTAGGGGAACTAAAGCAAATGTCTCCCAATCCTGGCCTTGAAGCCACTTGACCAACCTACCACATTCATAATTTGCGGGAGTGGCGAAATGGGTGATAGACATCGAGATATTTTTGGCTGTGGCGTTCTCCCCCATGTCGCGACGGTAAACGTGCACGAACTAGAAGAAAAGACCCATAACCCGTGCGGTGGTAATATATCCAAACTCTGCAATTGTAAGTAGTTATAGCGCGCCATCCATTACTTAAATTTAAAACCACAAAAGTGTACAGCCCGGCGACTCGCCGGCTTTGGCAATTAGGTCTCTGCAGGCGCGAACGGGGGTGCGCCAGCTTTGGTAGTGAATGGGCTAGCGAACGTTGTACCTTCAGCCATTTTCCGACTTTTAGTACACGGCAACGTTGTTAAAACACTCAGATGGGAAAGTCACCGCTGAAACCTGGGCCTCTGGCGTCCACCGAGACCGAGCTAAATACGACAACAGCGCCATTCTTAATCTTTTTTTCTTCTTCTTTTTTTTTTTACTGTGGTCACCTTGAGCTTGCAGAAAGCATGTTTTTGCGTAAGAACAAACGGAAAAAGCTATTTTTGTCGTAAATTCTATTGGAGTTTACTACAAAATGACGTGCGCGTGATATTTTCTAATATCTCTAGCTTCAAGGTTTTGCGGCACAATTAATACTGTTTTTATACAACCTTGTCTCAGCGGGGATTTCAGGTAGCGCGTCCTGACCTGGGCGCATCCTAACAGAGTGGTTTTAGTAACGTTGTTACATGGTTTCCTAGGCAACATGGAGCTCGAAGCAGTGTAGGCCCATTCACACCGGCGGTTGAGTCGCGTTTGCGGACGCGTTTGCTTAAAGATTGAGTGGAATTGCTTGCGATTCGATGACGAAAACGGGCGGATCCGCTTAAAATTTGCGTTTTGAACGCCAGTGTGAAGGAGCGGTTTAAGCTGTGTCTTTGTCGTGTCGATCAATGTTGCGTCAGGAACAAATTGGAGACAGTTCACTACACAACGTTGCGATGTATGGGTCTGTACTACAGTAATACCACGTTGTATGAGAAACATGTCGCGCGCTGCAGTCGCGCAACATATAAATTATGCCGCCTAGCAAACGTTGTACCTACAAACTTTTGTCGACTTTTAGCACATGGCTTCCTAGGCAGCATGGAATTCGAAACAGTAGCCTAACGCTGTGCCTTTGTCGTGCCGATCAATGTTGCCTCAGAAACAGATTGGAAACAGTTCACTACACAATGTTGCGATTTTTGCCTCTGTACTACACTGATACAATGTTGCTTAAGCAACATGTCGCGCGCTGCAGTAGCGCAACATTTTAATTATGCCGCCTAGCAAAGGTTGTACTTTCAACCTTTTCCCAACTGTTAATACACAGTTCCCCAGGCAGCATGGGGTTCGAAACAGTAGCCTAACGCTGCGCCTTTGTCGCGCCAATCAATGTTGCCTCAGAAACAGATTGGAAACAGTTCACTACACAACGTTGCGATTTTTGCCTCTGTACTACACTGATACAACGTTGCTTAAGCAACATGTCGCGCGCTGCAGTTGCGCAACATTTAAATTATGCCGCCTAACAAACGTTGTACCTTCAACCTTTTCCCGACTGTTAATACACAGTTCCCCAGGTAGCATGGGGTTCGAAACAGTAGCCTAACGCTGCGCCTTTGTCGTGCCGATCAATGTTGCCTCAGAAACAGATTGGAAACAGTTCACTACACAACGTTGCGATTTTTGTCTCTGTACTACACTGATACAACGTTGCTTAAGCAACATTTCGCGCGCTGCAGTCGCGCAACATTTAAATTATGCCGCCTAGCAAACGTCGTACCTGCAACCTTTTCCCGACTGTTAATACACAGTTCCCCAGGCAGCATGGGGTTCGAAACAGTAGCCTAACGCTGCGCCTTTGTCGTGCCGATCAATGTTGCCTCAGAAACAGATTGGAAACAGTTCACTACACAACGTTGCGATTTTTGCCTCTGTACTACACTGATACAACGTTGCTTAAGCAACATGTCGCGCGCTGCAGTTGCGCAACATTTAAATTATGCCGCCT
Organism: Ixodes persulcatus; assembly: GCA_013358835.2. Lineage (NCBI taxonomy): Eukaryota > Metazoa > Arthropoda > Arachnida > Ixodida > Ixodidae > Ixodes > Ixodes persulcatus. Next base: position 41,208 of record JABSTQ010004062.1, read on the forward strand.
AGCAAACGTTGTACCTTCAACCTTTTCCCGACTGTTAATACACAGTTCCCCAGGCAGCATGGGGTTCGAAACAGTAGCCTAACGCTGCGCCTTTGTCGTGCCGATCAATGCTTGCCTCAGAAACAGATTGGAAACAGTTCACTACACAACGTTGCGATTTTTGCCTCTGTACTACACTGATACAACGTTGCTTAAGCAACATGTCGCGCGCTGCAGTTGCGCAACATTTAAATTATGCCGCCTAGCAAACGTTGTACCTGCAACCTTTTCCCGACTGTTAATACACAGTTCCCCAGGCAGCATGGGGTTCGAAACAGTAGCCTAACGCTGCGCCTTTGTCGTGCCGATCAATGTTGCCTCAGAAACAGATTGGAAACAGTTCACTACACAACGTTGCGATTTTTGCCTCTGTACTACACTGATACAACGTTGCTTAAGCAACATGTCGCGCGCTGCAGTTGCGCAACATTTAAATTATGCCGCCTAGCAAACGTTGTACCTTCAACCTTTTCCCGACTGTTAATACACAGTTCCCCAGGCAGCATGGGTTCGAAACAGTAGCCTAACGCTGCGCCTTTGTCGTGCCGATCAATGTTGCCTCAGAAACAGATTGGAAACAGTT
>JABSTQ010004063.1:0-50890 GCA_013358835.2 Ixodes persulcatus
AAAGAAACCGAATGAGCTTGCTTTGAAGAGAAATTGCACTTTCACGGCAGGGAACCTTTATAAAGAACTGTACTTGTGTTGAACCAGAAAAACCGACTGCACTGAAATGTCCGCGAGGCTGCTCTCTTTCTTTGGAACTTGTTTTTATGTGTTCCATTTAGCAATGAATAGTGCATATAATGTTGCATCTCCTAGAAATGCCACAGATATGCATTTGCTTTTACCACATAAGCACCACTAAACCCCGATTTTTGGTTGATATCAAAAATAGACACGGCAAAAATCAAACTTCGAGAGAACAAATAAACACCAAAAATTCACCCCCATTTGAAACAAATAAAACTACGAGGGCACCCAAGCTTTCTTTCATGATGTGAGAATGCGTGAGCATTACCTTTGCCGAGTTATATTGACGTCAATGAGCTAGGTTGATGCAACGAATAGCGCACTAGTTCTACGATCATGAGAGCCTAGGTTCGAAACTGGGCAGGGGATAATTTATTTCTCGGTTTATTCTTTGTTTGATCCGTGGTTAATAAGTCACGTGACCAAAAAGATAATGTGAGCAGAGATGTTTGTTTTTCTTTTCCCTTGGATTGCGTTGCATTGGTCACGGCTTTTGAACACAACTTTTGGTTACGGCTTTTGGCTGCACCCTTTGATCACGGCTCTTTTTTTCGCTCACTGAGCCAGGTAACGCTCACGGATTAAAAATACCCAAAACATGGAACACTATTCATAAGCCAGAACTCCCAGCACCCACTTTTTGTGGGTCAGTGCCACTTATAGCCCACGCATAAAAGGTGTGGTCACATATCACACTGCACTGTATAACCTGCCCTGGCACACAGTCTTGTGGAATACAGGCAGTCCTGAATGTCACTGCTCGTTGTTCTGCTGACAGGTCTCCCCCTCCATAGAGGCAGCCTGGATCGACGACTGATCAGCCAATCCCAAGAGAGGCCCAAGCTGCCACTGGTTCTGGAAGCAGTGTAGAGCTGGTTACTTCCCCCTTTCAGGCTACGACGTCAGAGACTCCCCCTGAAGCTGTGTTCATGCGACGCAACACTTCCTCCGGTGACCACTCGTACGCAGCTGTGTCACCACGACTGCACAGGGTCCTGGCCACGAGTAGGCACAAGCTGCAGAAGGCGAGGAAACTGTTGAAACAGGCAAAGAAGAAGATCAATCGAAAGACGGCCAGGATTAGGAAGCAGAACACGCTGCTCCGTGAACTGAGGACACGACTTCCGAAGCCAGCGGTTGACATACTTGACAATGCATTCACCAACACAATGCGCAACCTTGTCTTGAAAAGAGTCAGGCACAACAAAAATGCATGTACAGGGGATGTGCGCACGTTTGCCCTCACGCTCCATTTTTACTCGGCAAAGGCATACAGCTTTCTGCGAAAGCACGTCAAGCTACCACACCCAAGCACTCTGCGGAAATGGGCGGCAGTGATTGGTGCACGACCAGGATTCACCCAGCAGTCGTTTGACAAAGTTGCACAGGAAGCCTAAAAGGGACCTCTTTTCGTCAGCCTGATGGTCGACGAGATGGGAATAAAAAGACAAACAGACTGGGATGGTAAAGAAGTCGTCGGGTACTGTGACCTGGGTCACGGCATCATCCGCAACGACTGCGTCACCTTTGCAAAGCACGCACTTGTATTTTTGGCGGTGACAGTCAACCGAAACTGGAAGATCCCTCTGGGCTACGCCCTCATCGATGGCCTGGACGGCAACGCTCGCGCCAACCTAGTACGGGAGTACATCATAAAACTGAAGGATGCTGAAGCAAAGTGTATAAGTGTGACCTGTGACGGGACAAACTGCAACATTACCATGCTCACGGCGCTCGGAGTGCGCTTCGCTCAGCCGATGAAGAGCTGGTTCGCGCATCCATCGGACCCCACCAGCAGGGTGCACGCTGTCTTGGGCGCCTTCCATATGCAAAAGCTAATGCGCAACCTGCTGGCCGAGAAAGGGTGCATCAGAGATGGGGCAGGTAGGGTCGTGGCCTGGCGGTACCTTGCGGCCTTGGACAACCGGCAGCAGCAAGAAGGCCTTCATGCAGCCAACAAGCTCCGAAAGCAGCACATTGACTTCGAGAGGCAGAAGATGAAGGTGTCACTGGCAGCCCAAACCTTGAGCCGGTTCGTCAGCTGCGCCTTGCTGTTTTGCAAGGAAAAGGGTATCCAAGTCTTCGAGGGTGCTGAGGCGACTGCCAAGTTTGCCGCAGCAGTCGACGACATATTCGACCTGACGAACTCATGTCATCCACTTGGTCGTAGAAGCAAATGTCCCATTCGTGCCAGCAACCAAGTCACCATTCTGGAAAGGATTGAGCAAGCTTCACGCTACCTTCGAGCCCTGAAAGACGTAACGGGCCAGCCGTTGAGCCAAGGGCCAAGGAAGACTCCAGTCCTTGGTTTCCTACTTGTCCTTGATTCCATCAAAGGTCTGGCAGAAGACCTGGTCTGGAGCGCCAGTCCGCCGCTCAGGTGCCTGCTGACGCGAAAGCTCAGTCAGGACCACCTTGAGCTGTTTTTTGCCACTGTACGCAACAGGACGGGTAACAACAACAACCCCACAGCGCAAGAGTTTCGGTCAGCATACAGAAAGTGCTTGCTCGCCAACGTCCTGCCTTCAACTTGCGGCAACTGCCAGGTCGACGGCACCGAGACGCTTCTCGTAATCTCGTCGGCACAGCACCAGCAAGATCAGAGAAGGGCCGAGGATGCAAGAGGCGAAGAGGCCAGCAGTACCGTCTCCTACAGGCCGCTTTCAGAATTCGCCGAATGTGTTGTAGACTACATTGCTGGAAACGTGGCAGTCAACTTTGCAAAAGTGACCAAGTGCCCAGAGTGCTCCAAGATCGCACTTCTTACAAGAGCCAAGTGCGACCTTATACTAATCAAGGATGCTGGTGGGCTCCACAGCCCCTCACAGGACATCCTGGGCCTGTGCAAGATAGCGGAGAAGGTGCTTCGTAGGCACTTTGACAAGGCGGCCAAAGGAGGTCGAAACTGGCTGCAAAGACTGCAGACAGAGGCAATGACCATCATCTTCATGACCCCGCTGTTTAAGAGGTTTGACCACCTCTTCTTGGAACAAACAATCGACAACCAGTCCCACTGCGCAATGGTTAAGACAATGCTGGAATACTTCTTCAAACTGCGAATCCACCACATGTGCCGTCAGCAGAGTGCCGCAGAAAGAGGTCGCACCATTCGACAGTTCTTGACGAAGTTGGTAATCTTTCGCGGACAATGATAAGGTTACGGCTCCGCTGCAGCACCAAGGCGTTTTCACTCAAGTGTCAGCTCTGTCGTGAAAACTGCACCCAAAACAGCTCTGCAGGCTCCATGTAATATAATAACTAGGGACGATGACTTAAAGAGCAGAGAGTGCCAAGAATGGAGCCAGAGATGGACAAGCAACATGGCAAGGTTGGTTTATAGAGCTCATATGACCCTCAATTGGGGGACGAATAAGGCTCGTGTGAGCTCGCTGCCCTGCCACCAGCGCGAGTTACATGATCAAAGGCGACACGACCTGCGAATGGGTGCACAAGAGCTTCCCGAAGCTTGCTTCCAGAGAGAGTGTGATGTTGTCTTCCCGGAAAGTGACTAGCTGGGGAACTACCTGCGCAACAGGGATGGAATTCTGCTTTCCGGCACTCCTCGACGGCCCCCCAGGACCAACAAGACCGCCAGTGCAACCACATCTCTAGGAATCGGGGTGCGACACCTGTCTCGTAGCAGTGCACATGTGCGTCAGAAGAGCTCGGAGCTCTGTTCAGCCTCGTCTTGCCTGCACCAAGGAGGCTGCGAGCTTTGCGTCCCTCCAGTGTGCTGCCGGACGACCAACGTGAGCCTCTTCTCGTTTGGACGGAGCGACGCCGGGGCTGCAGCGGCTCGGCAACTTGCTGGAGCCTGCGGGAGTTACGTGAGCAAAGGCGACACGACCTGTGAATGGGTACACAAGAGCCCCTCGAAGCTTGCTTCCGGAGAGAGTGTGACGTCGTCTTCAAGGAAGTGACTAGCTGGGGAACTATCTGCGTAACAGGGATGGAATTCTGCTTTTCGGCACTCCTCGACGGTCCCCGAGGACCAACAAGAGCGCCAGTGCGACCACAACTCTAGGAATCGGGGTGCGACACCTGTCTCGTAGCAGTGCACATGTGCGTCAGAAGAGCTCGGAGCTCTGCTCAGCCTCGTCTTGCCTGCACCAAGGAGGCTGCGAGCTTTGCGTCCCTCCAGTGTGCTGCCGGACGACCAACGTGAGCCTCCTCTTGTTTGGACGGAGCGACGCCGGGACTGCAGCGGCTCGGCAACTTGCTGGACCTGCGGGAGTTACGTGAGCAAAGGCGACACGACCTGTGAGTGGGTACACAAGAGCCCCTCGAAGCTTGCTTCCGGAGAGAGTGTGACGTCGTCTTCAAGGAAGTGACTAGCTGGGGAACTATCTGCGCAACAGGGATGGAATTCTGCTTTTCGGCACTCCTCGACAGTCCCCGAGGACCCACAAGACCGCCAGTGCGACCACATCTCTAGGAATCGGGGTGCGACACCTGTCTCGTAGCAGTGCACATGTGCGTCAGAAGAGCTCGGAGCTCTGCTCAGCCTGGTCTTGCCTGCACCAAGGAGGCTGCGAGCTTTGCGTCCCTCCAGTGTGCTGCCGGACGACCAACGTGAGCCTCTTCTTGTTTGGACGGAGCGACGCCGGGGCTGCAGCGGCTCGGCAACTTGCTGGACCTGCGGGAGTTACGTGAGCAAAGGCGACACGACCTGCGAATGGGTGCAGAAGAGCCCCCCGAAGCTTGCTTCCGGAGAGAGTGTGACGTCGTCTTCAAGGAAGTGACTAGCTGGGGAACTACCCGCGCAACGGGAATGGAATTCTGCTCTACAATTGTAATAAAGTGACTTGCGCACTAAACGTGACCCTATTCACTACTATTATCAGGCGCTGTGTCTAAAGATACTTCAGACAAATCCAGGACGCGGAGTCTGTGTCGGACTGCGGCAGGACGCTCCCGCTGGTGTATTTGCAGCAGTCCGAAAGCTTTCCACGCTTGTGCCTTATCGAACTTGCCTATTTGGCTGACAGCCGCTTGGCCTGACCGCCGTGTGATACAGGGGCGTGTGCCCGTCGTGTCTAAAAACGCGTGGAGTGTCAAGAAAATCAAACATGGTAATACTGATTTCAAATTCCCCGACTTTTCCAGGTTTTTCCCCGACTCTTTTAATCAAATTTCTTGAGTTTTTGAGTCGAAGGATGACATTTCGGCAATGTCATTCAGCATGGCCGAGCCGACGAGCAACCGCCATGCCGCTTTCACTAGTCGTCTTCCCTTATTTAGCCCACTTTTTGAATGATTCCCTGGCTTTTCCAGATGATCCGATATTCCCTGGGAATTCAGGGTTTTCCAGGTTGGTAGACACCTTTTGAAAGTTCGGCACGCGTTTGCGGGGTTTTGTGATCGGGAAGCTGCTCGAAAACAACATAACTATAAGAAAAGCTGGTACAGTTCTGTGTACACGACTGTCAACCCATCACACTAGGCACCCGGCAGGCGGGAGCCGCCGTCCGCCCGGAGTGACCGCCGTCGGCCTTTTTCACGTCACTACGGATCACGTAGTGACGTGGTCCGTAGTTAGCTCAGCACCGAGCAGTCCGGAGATTTTAACACTTCTCTCGGTGCCTCAAATGCGAATCTTGACCGTCGAGCTAAGAAAATTGTCCGGGCACGTCCGCCGTACCGTTAGAACTCCGCGTTCTGGTTACGTCCTACGTACCTTTAGACTCCGCGTTCCGGGTGCGTTCGACGTATCCTTAGACACAGCGATTATCGAGGAGCTCCCGTGGTTAACGATTGCGGATATTTTAAACTCGACCGACCGAGCGATGTCCGAAGCAGCAACGGTCGGTAGTGATCCGAGCCCGTACGAGGAGCACGGGACCGAATCTGGCTTACCCTGAATGAAATAAAAACGAAAAGCCCCATTCCCTCGTACTTCACGTTATTCCTACGCGCGAGAGCACACAAAACCCTGAGAAACCGAATTCCGCACACGAAATTCACACACTCCGATCAACGCCCACTACGCTTCCGACTGGCACTGGGCGCTGCCATTTTTTCGTTGACGCCAGAGATTTGGTCTGGTTACGTCACAGATTTGGCCCGGTCACGTGTCTAGTGGTCAAATTTGTACAACATGGCGGCGGCCAATTGGGGGTCACTTTCAGCTGCCAGTTTATCACTCTAAGGCCCTCTACCTCGTTGGTTATTAGGGACTTTTATCAAACCGTCGCCGTCTTCCGCATACCAAACTACGAAGGCCTTTGAAGTATGCTTTTAAAAAACAACTCCGGTAAACAATTTTTTGAATTTGGGATTACGACTGTTTTCAGCTAAAGCATTGTTCCTGAATTACAAGTTGTTTATAGACCGGGTGTTTTTGCAAAGACTTTCAAAAATTCTAAACATTAGGGCGTTTGAAAAAAAGAAAAACTGTCTTCGGGAACAGACTACCAGCCACAGCGGACGTCAGAAATTGCCAAAAACATACTAATTAGCCAGCTAATTAATTAAACCTTGTTAATTTACTTTTTAATTAGTGAAAATAGGCACATGCTTCCAATTAGAGAGTTGCTGAGCGTTATCGAAAAGCACTAAATCAGTCATTTTCAGAAAGACTTTGAGCGCGTGAGAAGAGTACGCACTAAAGTTACCACTCGTGGAGCAGGTACAAGGCTGGGGCAAGATAAAAGGCGGAAAAATCGCGCGGGCGCCTTACCGCAACCGCTAGCCTTGTACCTGCTCCATGCTCCACCAGGGGTAACTTTAGTGCGCTACTACTCTTCTCACGCGCTCAAAGTCTTTCTGAAAATGACTGATTCAGGGGTTTTCTATAACGCTCAGCAACTTTGTAATAGGAATCATATGTCTATTTCCACTAATGAGAAAGTTAATTAACGAATTTCAATGAATTAGCTGGCTAATTAGCATGTTTTTGGATATTCTTGACGTCCGCCGTGGCTGGTAGTTCGTTCCCGAAGACAGTTTCTCTGTTTTTCAAACGCTCTAATGTTTAGGATTTTTTAAAGTCTTCGCAAAAACACCCGGTATATTGTCACGAATGACAAGGTGACGAAACAAAGAATAACTGAGGAAACTGAAACGTTCAATGTGGGCGAACTTGTGCCCAAAACAAAAAAGTGAACAGGAGATAACCACAGAGCGTCGCGGGCGCCGAAGTCGGCGTGACAGCAGGATCGAACGCTGGGGCGAGACTGACTCCGCTCGCCATGCGGAGCCCCTTCCGAATGCAGAAGTGAGACTGCAACCGTACGAATGGGAGCTCGCACGATATAAAGGCACAAAAAGCGCGAAATGTCTCAGTGTTGGGTATTCTACGCACTTAATGTTGTCAGGTGCAGGCAAGACACATGGATATCCAGCTCGCCTTTGTTGTAGATTCCAAATTTCAAATGAGACGCGTGGCGAAATGCGAGCTCCTAACGCTCTTGAACATCGCCACCGGGCGCGTCACGTCCGAAAGGATCAACTGTCGTGCCAGTCCCACCCACACGCTGAATTTAGGCACGCAACACGTGAATCCGTCAAAACGCCCACACGGCTCCGACAACACCATCAGAAACTAAACAGAACGAAACTTCAAAACGGCTACCACTGCGACTGCTGCTGCAAGCTGCTGCATTAAAGGAGGACGTCGAAAATAATAAAGCCACTATTTTGACGTTTTACGGAGGTGACATCAGAGACGTCGAAAAAAGTTTGAAAGAATTTGACGGTGCACGTCGAAATAGTCACAGCCAATTACTGAGATGAAACAGTCTATAGACCGTTTCACCCTCCGTCGCATGGACGCTGCCATTTTAGAATCACGTGTCGCGGCCGCCATAAAGTGGCTTCAACTTGTCACTCCTTTCTGCCCTCCGCGGCTTGGCGAAGTCGTTCCATTCGTGTTTTTCGTCGCGTTTCACCGCGATATTTTGCCTTGCTTTATAAAGTTTCGTCAAAAACTTATTCTTACTGCCTAACTACATGCCATCATTGTGTGCACAACCTCTGCGCTTGATTTCATAACGCGTTTTGACTATTTGCACCGTCAGCGTACCGGATACGTGCGAGGAAAGGAATCAGCGTTAGCACTTGCGCGCATTTAGTATGTTGAGTGGCCAATTATTTATGAGAGCGCGAACTTTCTTAAGTGATAGTGGCTCAATGAGAAGCGCTAGGTATATTTATGATCACGCATCTATGATCTTAGGGAACGAGGCAAATATAATAATATTATTAATAATACAATAATACTTTATTTTCTGGTAGTGTCCAAAAGCGGCCACGAAGGCCTACTTATTGGTACACTATAACAAAATAACCATCACATTAAAGATGCATCTGTCTGTTGAGGCACAGGTTGAGGCACAGGTTAATTAATACTAGCCACAAAATTAACAAACGCAATACACAGATATACCAAGACGCTACAGTTAACACAAAGCGCTAAAATCAATAGAAAACACAATGCTAGAAACGAAAACAAAATTTCACACTCTATAAATGCTTCAGCATATTTAAAAACGTATCTGCGTAGATGTCAAGATCAGGAACAAAAAGCTCATTTTAAAGGTGCTGGATCCTAGACGTCGGCGAGGCATGGTATGGTGTATTTGGGCGAAATTGCAAAAGAAATCTACTAGTACGAAACGGTACATGAAAGTTCACAGATGATAAGAGTGAAATACTATCAATTTTACCACAAATGACTTTATGTAAAAACGACAAATCACGAATAGTAAACCGTTTTCTCCCCTCTCGTAAGTTAAGATATTTAAGTAGTGATTCGTAACAATAATAACAACGACGATTAAAGTATCTATCGTATGCAATTCGAACCAGAGACTCCTGAACTCTTTCGATTTCGTTGCACTGATTCACATAAAAGGAGTTCCACACTACGGAACTGAATTCAAGTCTTGGTCGAACCAAGGAACAAAACAAATGAACCAAACATGTGTAACTCGAAAACTCCCGCGTCATAGGTAAAATTAGCCCCAGTACACGTAGGGAAGTACCCACCATTGAAGTGACGTGTTCTTTGAATGAAAGACGGCTATCAACGATAACGCCAAGGGCACGCATGGTAGTCACACGCAGAATCATTGTCGCATTCGGTAGCGTATATTGAAAAACAGTCGGGTCACGCTTTCTGGACAAAAAAATAACTTTTGTTCTTTGTGTGTTAAGGAACAATATATTAGATGAGCACCACACTGACACACGGTCAATATGCTGTTTTAGTAATAAACAATCGGCTAAGCCACGCACCGAGAAATGAAGTTTGATGTCGTCTGCGAACAGTAGAATCTTAGCACTCTTGACAGCGGAAACAATATATCATTTATAAAAATTGAAAAAAAAAGAGGGCCCAAGTTTGAGCCCTGTGGAACGCCTGACGTTGAGATGAAATGATCAGATAAAATATTCAAAATCCGAACCGCGTTTGTACGCGAAGGAAGGTATGACTGAAACCAAGCAAGATACAAAGGACATAAACCATACAACCGCAGTGTCGACAATAGCAAAACATAATTTACCGTATCGAATGCCTTCGACATATCAAAGTGTACAGTATCTACCTGCCCTTGGTCACAAACTACCGGAGACAAATAATTGAAGAATGTGCATAGGTTAGTTTCAACTGATCTCCCCTGAAGGAATCCATGCTGCGCAGGATTGATTTTTTGGCGGAAATAAAAAGAAAGTCGCCTTTGCACAACAATTTCAAAAACATTCGGAAACCCACACAGCAGAGACACAGACCTGTAGTTGTTCATGAGGCAAGCATCTCCCGCCTTGAATATCGGAACTTTAATAGCTTCTTTCAATTGCTTCGGGAAAATACCAAACTGAAACGATAAATTGAATATGTGCCGTAAAATGGGAGTCAGAATGTCCCCGCAATCTTTGATAATAAAACACGGGACTGAGTCAGCTCCCAAGGACCGTTTAGGATTGAGGCCCCCCATCGCTCGCGAAACTTCGTCATCAGTTATATCGCAGAAAGGAAGGCTATCATGAGTGTCGATAGTCGAATCACCATGTTGTACCGAAGGTGAATGCAAGGAAAAACATGAACTAAAGTCACCCGCAAAAATATCTGCAACCTTCTGACTTGAGGAATGGTAAACGGGAATTGTCATGCAAAGTAATTCCCCCATTTGTTTTACGTACATGCTGTTTTGTAAACTTCCAAAATGCTTCGGGATCACGCGTCAGACTGCGTTCAACAGATTCCAAATGAATCCCTTTGTCGCGCGCACAGCTTCTTTACTAAGGCACGGTAGATAGCGAACTCATTATAGGAAACCTCTAGTCCCGATTTCTTATACTGTTTATGACATCGCTGCTTTTTTTGTATATACAATTTTAATTCGCAAGAAAACCAAGGAGAATATTTCGATGTGCGAATGACTTTTTTCTGAATATATATGTCTAACGCATGACGAATAACAGAAGTAAGGTTTTGAACTGCTGACTGCACGCAAGGTTCCTGCGCAATCATCGTCCAGTCATAATGTGCAAGGTATCTATACAGACTCAGATAATCACCCTTCCAAACATTGAAGACTGAAGACGTGTTCTTAGTATTAATAAGTGGGGACAACCGACAAGAGACGGTAAATGGCGGGTGGAACTCGTCGACACTCACTAATGGCTGAAGAGCCGACGAGACTCAGTGTGTAGGTGAGCTAGGCAGGAAAAGGTCAAGCACATTCCCCGCATTATTTTAAGGTGATTTAACTGGTGAAGACCATTGAAGCTTATGAAATCAAGTAAAAAGAAGGCTTTCTTCGTTGTTTCTGAATTAACACCAGTGACGATATCAGAAGCCCAGTCTACACCCGGAATATTAAAATCACCCAATATATAAACTTTAGACTTGTACTAAAGTCAATTTTTGCCTGGATTTCGTTAAAATGGTTAATAAAAGACGTATGGTCGTACAATGGGGGCAAGTAATAATTTCCAATAAGCAAATTAAAGCCATCTATTGTCTGCAGCTTCACCCAAGCACATTGATCATATAGCTCCAGGTCGTACCTTCTGTGTTAGTTTATGCAACCGGCAATCGCAACTAGCACTCCGCCTCCGTACTTCTGTCCGGTTTTCACGTAGTTTCTGTCACGCCGATGCACATTGTAGGTTGCCGGAAAGCATTATGTAGAGACAAGGCTATTATTTAGCCACGTCTCAGTTAAACATATAATATCAGGAGCACTTTGCAAAACATTAACAATGAATTTATCAGACTTCGTACGGAGTGTGCGCGTGAACGTCAACGCAAGAAGCTAGCTACTAGGTGTGTTTCTTGAAAGCATCGTGATGTGCCTTCATAACAAATCCAAAACAGTCGCTTTTGATTATATGGGGAAATCATTTTTGCAGTATAAACATTCACTTCGTCCGTTTATTTATTTACGAATTTAAAAAAAAAAAAAGTATACATTGTGCTTGGTTTTATGTCTGCAGTTTTTACATTTTCTTAAGGTATCCAATTCATTCATTTATGTATACAAAAAGGGTTGGGTTCCCAAGTGAAAAATTTGTCGAGGATAGCTGTTGTGTGTATGACAAAAGCGCCTGAAGCACGCAATATGAGACTCCGAAACGAAGCAGTCTGCATAGAAATCACTCGAGTGTAGCGTTATCGGAGCTACATTTACTCTCGACGCCGCTTTCAATGCAATCGAGAGTCGATGCCACCGACATCGCATCTGTTGAAACAAATGGAAGGAGCTGCGCAACAATTTCAGTGCTTTACTTAAATAATATGGGAACTGGCGTCCCGACTTTTCTGCAGTGAAGAACCAAAAAAACGCTTTTGCCTGCATGTCCTGTTTTCATTTTAAAAATCGACAAAGATTGAGGTTTTCGGCACCTCTCAACTCCTTTACCAGCTTCCGGGTCACGTGCACTGTGACGTCAATGGGGGACGCGCGGGGTTCCGGTGAGGCTCTCTCTCTAGAGCCATCAGTGAGCAGCGAGATCTCACCCACTCGCGACCACGTGACCATGAGCTTGTGCAGCGCGATCAACATGGCGAAAGGAGGAAAGTCTCATCCGGGTTCGGCCATCCCCGTCCAGCTCTGCCCCCGTCCCCCTCCGGCTTCTGGCTGCTGGCGGCTGTTCGCGGTAGCAGATAGAGCTGATGGTTTTGTTGACCTCGGATAGATGGCGCCACTAAAACTCCGTATAATAAAGGTTTTGTCGATGATACCATGTTTTTGACGCATTTATATTTATATCGGAACGACAAGATTTATAGAAAAATTACCTTTTATCAAGCAGGTATTTGCCACCCTCCCTATCTTTTTACAAGTCCCCCATTGACGTCATGCCGCGTGGTTCTCATGAACGCCGCTCGCGGCTGCAGGTCGAGGAATATTCTAACTTTTGCCTCGCGGTTACGCGGCGGAATCGCAACATTTCGAAGGAAGGAGATGTGGTTTCTGTCCTTTGTGACAAGATAAACAATATCAAAACTAGAAGATGCAAATTCTTTCAACGTTAAAATCGTTGCACAGCTCCTTTAAGATCTGTGTACAGAAATCCAAGAAGTTGTGCCTGGCATTAGACTTCAGCCAAGCTTGCGCCATTTAATATTATTTCGCAAATTATACGGAAGGCTGGAGTCAGGCTTTGTTTGATGGGTTTTGTCCCTTATCTCATATTCTAAATACGTTGTGAGGAAATGTCCGTATAACAGAGTTTCCTAAGGTTTATATCGTTAAACGCTTCTAATAAATGATTTAGCAAGACCGATAGTTGAAAAAATATTCTACTTGGCCTAGGATGGAGAATCGAAACATCTCTCGAGTAATTAATTTTTTTTAATAAACCGATGGAGACAATATTGCTTCTTTTTTTGTACCCTTTGAGTCATTACAAAGAGGGTTTCCCAGTCGGAATTTTTCACAAAACGTCGGTGTCCTCGAAAATCGAACAGTGAGCACTAAACTTGCGAGCTCATCTGTTTTCATGCGATTTAGAACATTGTTAGTCAGGGTGCCGACCTCCTTTTTCGATGTACCTCCATGAATTATAGTGCCTTCATTATGTTTTTTTTTTTTACAAAAAACTAGTGTCAGGCGGGACGGTACGTCCAGGATGGCCGTAGACATCGGTAATCCTCCTCCTGTATCATTTCAGTCTTTTCGCTGCCAAACTTGGCCGAACAACGAGCATGATCAGATAAAGGTGTTCGTAAGAACGTTCACAATTTCGGCTCGTAGCCACGTGGTAGTTCTCAAGGTGGCCCATTACCACTGTACTACTCGTTGAGTACCAGAAGGGATACATTTATAATTCAAAACTAAACGAAAACGACATGGCACATCAACACAGCCCTGAGCCCGCTGATACCGAAACCAACCGAAATGAAGCCACCTTACGGCGCCGTAGAGCGCCTCAATCTTGCTGCCTTGCACCGTTTCAGAGTGGAGACAACACTGTCGTCTGCTAGCAGAGCCGCCATATTGCCGCCTCCTTCGCCCGTCGAGTCTATGAGGAACACGGCTTATGCAGCCGTTTGTGAGCTCTCCAAGCAGTTAAGCGCGAGACACATGGACGGCAGAATCGTCCGATCCGACAGTCCGAACGCCGCTCCGAATCACCACACGCGACAGTTCGAGACACACGCTTCCGACCTTGCATGCGACACGACGATCCGTTCGGCTCCGCCCAGGAGATCCAAGCACTCCAGCGGAAGTCCGCGTTCATAAGTCTCATGTCCCAGAATGACGGTTTAGCTGGCACGAGCGAAGTTAGGAGCTCGTTCTCGCTAGCGCGTGCATTCTTTGCCGGGGCCATCTTTTTCAAATGGGTAAGCGGGATCCACGCGTCCGGCTTCCCGTCGCCCGTCCCGTTTTCTTATTCGTCCTGCCAGACCCAGGACGTCATCATGACGTTCGCGCTAGCTGTGCTGTGATTGGCTGGACGCTCTCGACAGTCCGTCCGCCGTGCGAAACTATCTTGCACGTTTAACGCACGCCGGATCGCCGATCCGACGTCTGAAGCGACCAAATTTTTCGGATCAGGCAGTCGTACTGCCGGATCGGACGTCGGATCGGATGGATTCTTTGCGCATGTGTCTCGCGCTTTAGTGAGCATTCTGACCTGTGAAAAGGGGCGTGGCCAGTTCAAAACACGTAACATCACGCGTTCAGTCAAGTATGCGCATGAGTTCCCACGTCAAATTACGACTTAGTCCGAATATAACGTCGATGTGACCGCAATAGCTCTTTCAGTTCCTACAGATGGTCGATCTTTGCAAATGCATTTGGTGCCGACTATGCTTGTTATCATCTGCTGCAATACCTACCCGTGTTTGGCCTTGCACTCAATGACGAAAAGGGAAGCGATCAACGAGCCAGGCGCAGATATGAGCATATATGTTTTGCTTTCTATCGTCTCTTATTCGCCAATATTGTTATCGTGATACGTGCTGCGTTAGCATTTAGAGCTTCTGAAATAAGAACTCCAGGATAAGAGACATCCCATGAGGACCTGTTGAGTTTTCTGTTGTTTCTTTTTAATCGGAAAGAGCCAAACTAAAAATCCAAACTAAGCCAATATTGCCGGAATTCTGAGTAAACTTAGACGTGATCTGCTTCCAAACGCTATGAAACTAAAATGGGTCATTTTATGCAAGAAAAAAACATTGAACAGGCGGCCGTCGTACAGGGTTTAAAAGTAATTTTACAAGCAAACATTTCCGTTTTTCCACGGCTCATTCAGAATTTAAAAGTCCCTCACCTTTTGATGCAGCAGCACTAAAAACCTCACAACTTACCTTCTCAAAAAAATCTTTGCTCATCTATCCCCCTACGGGCACCAGCGCACACACAGAAGTGCACGCACAAATCCAGACATATTTAGGATTTTCTCCTATATTCCCCTAAAAGACCGCAGTGGGTATCTATGAATTTTGTTTGCTGGTCTGTTTTCTCAAAGGGCCTGCAGCAGACAGAAATCAGAATATTTTATTTGTTTACCATTAGAGTATTTTTGCTTACTTGTTCCCTTAAAATGCACTGATGCAGACAAAAATCAATGGAAGTACATTTAGTTTACAAATATCTTTAGGTACGTAACATGGTAGATAAGATAAGTTTATAGTACTGAGCCCTAAAATAAAGAAAAAACATTACATTTAGCATACAGGCTCTTCTGTTCTCATCCGTAAGGTAATTCTTAACAAAGCATCAGCACCTGTAACAGAGCGGTATTGAAGAAAGGTTTACAACATGCAAAAGTCTTACAAAGCAAATTTAAAGTGGAGAGGATTTAGAATGTTATATGGTAGCACTCATGACAGGATTCATTACAACACCATTGTTTACTTGACATTTTGAAGGCAAAGATATGGGCACTAATTAAAATTTAGAGTTTTGGTTAGACATGGGTAAGATTTAATTGTGAAGAGCCGAGACCATGGAAATGGAAATAAAACAGACGGAGAACGTAGAGATCTCAAACACCACTGGGATTTATTTAAAACAGCTGCTTGATATATACAAAACGAATATATCAAAGTGTTCATGTAGATGCCTGTGGAGGAAAACCCAGAAATAAAACGCACACAAAATCCAAAGGAATCAATCACACACAACCGAACGAAGATTCCACAGGTAAAGTGGTAACACACCTAAAGGAACCAACTTAGCGAGAAATGTAGTAGTAAAAAAAGTCTAAGACCGTACAACAAATTGATACAAGAAACAGGACACATTGATGCCTGAATAGGAAACCACAAGAACATAATCAAGTTAAAATCTAAAAAAAAAAAATCAAACCAACACTTTCCACAAGAAAACTGGCAACATATGTAAACAAACCAACTTGCTGAAACATGCAGTAGTGCAAAAATAAATCTGACTGCACAACACAAACGTAAAAAAGAAGACTCGTATGTGCCCGGATAGGAAAGCACAGAAGTAGAACACAGATGTAAAATCCAAAAGAATCAAACTCACACAACCAAGCATACATCCCGCAAGAAAAAAGTCACGTATCTAAATAATGCAACTTACCGGAGCACGTAGTACGAAAACCAAATCTGGAACTTCAGACAATTGCCAAATTGTTTCATTGTTCAATAAAAGCCGAACTCCACGACACAGCCATCACACATTTAAAAAAAAAAAAAAACACTTACCTGCTTGCGCTGCAGCCTGTGACCTCGAGCCATGCCACAAAGTGACTCCTAGGGCACTATGACCAAGTTCCGTCACACTGTCAAATCATTTGTCAAGCTGGACCTCTAACAAAAAAGGCTCGAGGTACACCTAAGCACTTCTTATGAGTTGTGAATACAGAAGCACGCACGCCGCTCTTCGCGCCCTTCTTTAATCTGCGGCGTGCAACGCGCTGACCTTGGGCGTGGAACGGTGGAGCCGCTGCCTCGCGGACACGCAGCGCCATTGGGTGAGCGATCGTTCAAACTGTCGTGTGCCTTGCTTCGCGAGGAAGAAACAGGCAGCAACGTAGTTCCCAGCAGAATGAACCCCTTGGTTCATTCCATGCGCCGTATATATTGCCACGCGCTGTACAACCGATATGAGGCGAGCGAACGCGGTGATCAGTGATAACACAACAGTGTGATAAAACAACCAGGATGACAGCACACAAACTGACGCGCAGCGGCCAATGGGAGACTCGTTGACGTGCCCCGGCCAATGGGACCGAAGTGTAAAAGATGCCGCTGGCTAGCTTTGCGCGTGGTTTCATTAAGGTGCCGTTTTGCATGGTTTCAAAGCATATGACGTCGGCTCGCTCCATGAGACAGTTAATGCTTTCGCATTAAAAGGAGAGAATTCAAAAATCTATAGGGCCGCTGCCGTCGCCGTCGCTTGTCTCGTCGCTCGCCAAATCGCTTGCATGCGATTTATATTTAATAATATCCCGAGAGATGACTCACTCCCCAAAGATTCCTCTGTCGACAGAGAGTTTTGGCTAGATTTTTGTTTTGCTAAACACCCAAAAAGAGCCCATCTCAAGAAATTGCACTGCCCGGGCCGGGGATACTTACGATGGAAGGAAAACAAAGTTGGTGCTGCATTCGGAACTGAGCTTTCGCCACCCGTCAGCTCCCTCTGTTGTAAAATAAAAAGCAGAGAACTTGGAGATGCCGGAGCCGGGAAGAAGGAGCGGCAAACGACTTGAATCTTCTATTCTTGTCAGACGCAGAGAGTTGTGGAATGTGCCTCACTTTGGTACGAATTATGCACTGCAATCTATTGCGCATAACCTGCCTACATTACTTTACAAGTTCATTATAGACCATAATGATATTCACTGTTTAACAAAAAAGGATGTACACGTTTGTTTTACTTAGACAAAGTGTTGTGTATAGTAGTTGCTGTTTTTACCATGCCCTGTGTGTGCAGGGGCACCAAACCCGGACAAGCTACCTCATGGAAGCTTTTTGTCTGGTGCCCTCAGCACAATATTGCTGAAAATAAATATTACTTACTTACTTACTTCGAGGACGAGCCGAGACCGAGGCACCAGCCCCTTTGCAGGAAACCGAGAAGAGGGAAGGGGAGTCGCCGGGAGAGCGGGCCCCACCGTGGGGTCATAAATGACGAGCCCCCCTCTTGAACCGACGCTTGGTGCGGGCCCTTCTTGTTCGAACGACGGTGGAAGGCGGACGTGCCTTCGCTAACTTTACTTAAATGAGTTTTCCCTAGAAATAAACTATGTTATTTTACACTAAAAACAACGAGTCCTTTCCCTAATAGGTGACGGGCGTTTGAGCCGGAAGTTTCGTTATCTGAGATGAGGCGTCACGTGAATTCACGCTTCCGGTTCGTCCGGTGCCGGTCGCGCTTCGTCCAGCTCCATCGAGAGCCCTTCTAGGCGTGGTAGCCGAGCTGTATTCGCGGTGAAAATGATTCACTGCCCCGCGGTACGTTGTTCTTACGCGAGCCGTAAAGGGCACAAGATGTTCCGGTTCCCCGGGGAACGAAGAACGGAAGCAGTGATGGGGCGTCAAGGCTGTTAATAACCCGTGACAGCCAAGTGTCGGTGCCCGTTTATGCGCGGCCCATTTTGGTACAGGTCACCACAACGTGTTCTTTCTTTCTTCAGGTTGGGAGCCGCGTGAAATGACGATTCCGAACGGAGACTCTTGAGTGATACCCAGAAATAGGTCTCGATTAATCCGCGAAGGGGTGAGCACGGCTTGTCGTACAAAAAGGCATCGGCGAGAACGCGGGATACGATCTCGCAGACCTCATATTGCTTGCGATCTCTGTAGGCAATCAGTTCATCGCACGACATTTCGTCGACAGAACGTTTCATTGACATCAGTGTCCCTGTGATGTATTCCCGTGTATGGGCTCTCAAGATTTATGGCTTGATCGCTTTTCACAATGTAGATTAAGAGCACTCATTGAAACTCGACCAACGGATATCACCCACATTAACCTGATCCTCAGATCGTTATACTAATTTTGTAAGTTACGAATAAACAAAAGCAACTAGGCAGAACCTACATCTTGACGGATAATAAAGCGGTCGCGCGACTTTGCGTAGCGCATTTCAAAATCGGTGCACGTTTATACATGCTTTCTTACTCAACATCATTAAAAAAAGAACTAAAAAAAAACGTGCAGGGGTAGAGACATGGCACACGGGGGACAACCTAATTGAAGTACAAAAAACAACGCGCGAGTGTTTAAAAGCAGGGGTTCTCGCGTAATCCGATGTCGTCGAAAGGAACGTTTGAACGGAAGTGACTTTTCGATTGCGCGAGAAGTACGCCAAAGCTCCGATCAGGCATTTCAGCTAGCCGCGTCCCACGGCGTACATTAGCGCCTATTTCATTTGGTGATGTGGTCTAACAAAACCATCAAAAATAAAAGGCAATAAAAAATGCTGGTTCAAACGGAAAACAAAATAGCTAACCTAGCCGTAGTTTTCAAGCGAAGATCCTGAAAGCGCGGCGCCAGTGAGCTTGCCGCCGGCCGCACTCACTCCGCGCTTTCGTTGCCGCTCTCGATGCTCCTGCATACCGATTTCTACCTAACATATCCGTAGATGTAACTTCAGGTGCTCAGAAATTCGTAGTCACCCAGCAGCAGAGGGAGGTGGCTCGAATCGTTCGGGTTCAACACCCGCACACACTTCCATAGCCGTCAAGGATAGCCGTCATGGTGTTGCGTCGGCTGCTAGCTACGAACCGGAAGTGTATAATACCCAGAGTGCGTTACGGCTGCTGCCAAACGCCGGTCACCTATTCCACACTGTTAAAAAGTTGGTGCCGAAACCCGGGAATGAAGGAAATTAGAAAATGACTTCAACGCAGAACATCCAATGACAGGAAAGTGAAAACAACGAACGAGAGGAAGGCAGGAGCCATCTTGGATTCAGCCAACGGCCGAGACAACGAGCTCCGGACCATGGAACGACTCAAGGGGAAACGATCTGCCCTGAGAACACAGGTGACCAAACTCCTTTCTGAAATCGATTCGTACATATCGAGAGCAATGAGAAAAACGAAAAGAACCTCAGCATCTCCTCCGCAAGGCTTGGCGCCCTCTAAACCCAACTGAACGAGGTGGACGCCGCCATCGAGCCACTGGTGCCGGAAGGAGAAGCCGATCAAAACTTTGTGCGAACAATTGAATACAATGATCGGGTCGTCACCTGTATTGCAACACTTCAGGAAGAGTTGAAGGAAGTCCGAGAAACGGCACTACGAAATTTGGATTCATCGCCGATGCGCAACAACGGAAACGCGACAACGACTGCCAGCCGAGTGAAGCTCCCAAAGCTCGAGTTACACAAGTTTGACGGCAAAAGCATCTCCTGGCAAGAGTTCTGGGAGCAGTTGGAGCAAGTAATACACACCAACGACCAGCTAACGACCTTGAACAAGTTCGGGTACCTCAGGGCTGCGGTGACTGGCGGGGCGTCAAGTGCCATCAGAGGCTTGCCTCCCACATCGCGGTGCTACGAGGACGCGGTGCTTCTGGTGAAGAAACGCTTCGGAAATGAGGACATCCTCGTTCAGACACCCATGCGGAAGCTCCCAGATCTACAGCCAGTGCGAGACGCCGACGACGTCCGGGGTCTCCGTCGACTCTACGGTGCTCTTTTGTTTTCAGTCGTTCAGCGTGCACTGCCAAATAAAATCCTGCTGGATTTTAACACAACGATCGTGAACGAAGCAGGCATCGGACGTGTCTACGCTGGACGCTTCAGCTGGTGGGATGTCTACGAGATCCGAGGACACTCAGGAACAGCCGACGGAGACAAGCACCACTGAACGAGGTATCGTGCCACTATTCTCACGACTGCCCGCCTTTTTTTGAGTCGAAGTCCAGAGCCGCGAGAACCTAGCTGCACAACAAGCTATGGACACGAGGTAACAGTCAGGTGGATTAAGGGCAGAGAAGAAAAACGAGAAAAAGGGAAGTCCCGGAGAACGCTATCAATCCTCCGCAGCATTACTGCATCAATCAACGAAACCTGATAGCTGTTTCTTCTGCAAAGAAAAAAGCCACGCGACAGCTGCCTGCCCTGCTGACATTTCAATTGAAGAGAAGAAAAGACTGCGGCGCTTGGAGAGACGATGCTTCCGTTGCACGAAACCTAATCACCGCTCGAATGAATGCAGAAGCAGCCTGCAATGCGCGAAGTGTTCGAGATGGCATGCGACAACGATGTGCGACCCAGGCTACACGCGAACCAAGGCAGAAGCCAACCGGAACGCGATAGCGAGCGCTCCAGTGAATCTGGAATCCGCCACAAGCGGAGCTGCCGAGCCTACTGTCCTTCTCCAGACTGCAACGATCTGGTGTGCAGGAGAAACCAACGGTACGTTCGTCCGAGCTCTCTTCGACGGGGGGAGCCAACGTTCGTATATTACAAAGAACGCGTCCGAACGTCTCCAGTGCAAGATCTTGGGACAGGGGACACAGACCGTTGGAGTATTCGGCGGCCACCAATCAGAACGAGTATTTAACAGGGAACTGGTTTCCTTAACGGCCCAAAACGGCAGGATACATCAGCTCGAAGTTCGTGAACCGGACGTGATATGCGATCAGTAGATTCCTATCCCCGAACCCAACCTGAAGAAACTACTTGGGCAATTGAAGATGGCCAACTCGACTAACACCCAGCAACGGGGCGATATTGACCTTCTCATCGGCTCAGAGCATTACTGGGACCTTGTGACGGGGAAATCCAAACCACTAAAAGAGAAACTAAGAGCGGTCGAGATCGCATTCGGATGGAATATCCAAGGCCCCGTGAGAGCAACAGTTCACGACGTACATTGTACGCAAACGATCGCCCTGAAGACATCCGTGGCAGAGGCTAGAGCAACAGACGGCTTAGAGCGGTTTTGGACACTGGCGTCAATCGGAGTGACCGAAGACGAAGAAGACAACTCGGCAAAACAATGGCAGCTAGACTCCTTCGAGGAGAGCATCAAACGAGTTGGTTCCCGATACGAAGTTGCTCTTCCCTGGAAACCAAACGTGAATATCGACGACAACTGGGAAATAGCAGAAAAACGACTGACCCAGCTGACGAACCGTCTCCAAAGAACGCTGGACTTGCTTACAGTACTGTTCGGAAGGAATGGCGGAACCGGTAACGAGGAACGACGTCGACGAGCAGAAGCCGACCTACTACATGCCACATCAAGCGGTGCTCCGAGAGTCAGCAGTACGACGAGGTTGCGCGTCGTGTTTTACGCTTCATCGCATGGCAACAAGTCGAAGTCACTAAACCAAAACCTCGAAAGCGGACTTAACTTGACCGCTGACCTTGTTGTCTTGCTACTCAACTTCAGAAGCCACATGATCGCGTTGGTGGCAGATATCGAAAAGCCATTCCTGCAGATTGTAATACAAAAAGAGGATCGGGACGCATTGCGCTTCCTGTGGTACCAGACGACACCAGACGCGAATGGACCGCGACCCAAGGTACAAGCTTGGCGCATGACGAGAGTTTCCTTCGGAACAACAGCCAGCCCATTCCTGCTCGTGGCAACACTCAGGCATCATCTGAAGAGCATGGAGGAACACTACCCAGGCACGGCAACGCTTCTTGCGCATTGCCTGTACGTCAACGACCTCCTGACGGGAGCAGAAAACGAGGAGGAAGCTCCGAGGCTTTACAACGACGCAAACGCCATCCTCGGGACTGCTTCCATGACACTCCACAAGTGGGCCTCAAATAACCAGAGTATGAACGAACGCTTCGTGAATGACAGTTGTGAGGCCAAGCACCTAGGATATCTCACGGGCGTCCTCAAGGTGTTGGGACTGACGTGGAGCCCCAACACTGATCACCTGACGTTCACTCCATCGACGACTACGCAAGCAGATCCTGAAATGAGCACGAAGAGATCCGTTCTCAAAACAACGGCTCGCCTGTACGACCCCCTCGGATGGTTGTCACCATTCACTGTTAAAGGGTAACTGCAAAGAAAAAAAAGTGTTTTTTTAAACAGCCTAATTGGGACAAGCATGTCACAAAACAAATCTTCCGCGAAAACAATTTTTTTTTTTTTAGCAATATTTACGCCACAGGACGTAATTTAGTCGGAGTCACAACCTCTCCGCATTTGAAACTCCCGCTCTTTCGACCCGCGCGCAGGAGAACTACGCCCCGCCCCTCCCTCTTGGATTCTCTTGGATTGACTTGGCTGCGGAGTACGCGGCCTCTTGACTCCCGGCCGCGGATCGGGGGGAGGGGAGGGGGGAGGGGAATGGGAAGGGGAGAAGGTGCCGTCCATGTACGCTGGAAGCTAGAGCCGGTTTGCTTTCGTTGTTTTTGTTTGGTCGGGGGAAAATGTGGCAACAACTAGGGATGCCGCGAACTTTTTTCGATTCGAAGTTTCGATGATCGAATCAAGCGATTCGGAAGGTTCGAAAGATTTCGCATTTTCGAATTTTCTATATCGTAAACTTCGACGGAAGTCGAATTTTCGAACTTGTTAAGCTAAGAAGTTCGACGCTTTTCGAACCGTCGAACTTATTACGCTAAAAAATTCGATCCTTTTCGAACTTTCGAACTTATCACACTGCAAAATTCGATGCTTGTCGAACTTGCGAACTTGACAGACCAAAAAATCCGATGATTTTCGAACTTTCGAATTCCTTGCACTAAAAAGTTCGAAGCTGTTCGAACTTTCGAATTTCCTATGCTAAGGAAATCGATAATTTTCGAACTTTCGAACTTATTTATCAATAGAATTCGAAAAGTGTCGAACTTTCGAATCCTGAAAAGTCAGAAGTTCGACGAACTTCGAACTTTTAGGGTAAACTTCGAAAGACCGGCGGACGGTTTCATTTGAATTCAAGTAGGTACATTCGTAATGTTTTTTTCTCGAACTTTTACATGCGGTGTTCCGTTCTTTACGAAAGACAGTGCCGTTTATTTCAATGTCCTGGCATGCTTAGTTTTAAAGAAATAAATTCCCGAAGGAGCGAGGAAGGACGACGGGTTTTTGACGATTATCGTTTATGCCAGATTTGAAGCGCGATGTAGCCGAAGCTATTTATGGTAGAGATGTTAAACTTTTTAAGAATGATCTATGTATAGCCTAGATAAGTGTCGTCTTAAGATATGACTATTGTTATTCAAGGTGAGTTTCGAAGAAATGTCCAAACATGTATCTACATGCAATTTGCATGTATGTTGCATGTTACATGCAATTATGCCCTAAACTTGGTATTTATTTTCGTCTAAGTTGTTTGAGGTATCGCATTTAAATTAACACCACAGACAGTACATATCATTGCCATCTGCAGAATACAAAATAATGTATTTATTGTTTTTTCACGTTAAAGGGGCCCTGCAATGACTTTTTTACTGGTTTTTAGTTTGCACCGAACCTGAGCGCACTGAACGTAGTAACTTAATGAAACTTTTCTTTTCTCAAATTTTGCTTTATTTTAAAAGTTATAGGCAAATTAGAATTACAAAAACAAGCAAAAAATAACCTCCTCCATGACGTCGTAGGTCCTGGCTTGAGTGGCCGTGAACTAGAGGAAGGGTAGTGGGCTCATCGAGCGTTCACGGCTGCCGCACTCCGTGTCGACGGCTCGAGAGGGCGCCACTAAAGCATGTTTTGGATAGGCTGTATGAAGCGGGCGGCCAGGGCGGCTCGCATCGCATTTGATGCGCGATTAAAGACTAATTCGGCATAACACTTCATTAGCCACAAACGACAGGAAACACGGGGTAAAGATCAGTTCAGAACGGGAGCCACTTCGCGCTTGCCATTCCGCCAAATGGCCAAATCGCCAACCAAGCCCGCGCCGAAGGCCTTCGGAACGCTCGGAAGCGGTCGGATGCTCGAGCCGGTATACGATCGCAGCGCCGTCGCGTACACCCGGGATTTTTCTACGCTTCGCCGTTCGTCGGGGCCTCATCCCACTAGCCCTTTCTAGTATGTGCCGTTTTTTCCGCCGCTTGGTGGCGGGTACGTCGACGGATCATTTCTTGTTTCCGTACTTTACAAACTGCATTTGTTTCTTTTCTGATCTAAAATACTGAACAAAAACTAGTTTCATACATAATTGAAACGGTTCGCGACACTTATATTTTGTATCTCGACTAGAAAAAAGCTTTTAGCGGCTCTGACCAGTAGTAAGCCCAGGACCAAAGACGTCACATTCAGCACGCTTTCGGCAACGTGGGTCGCCCTCGTAGGCGGAGGAGGTTTCCGCGTCGTCCGGTTAAAATATGACGCACTGATATTTAGTTACTCTCTCCATGCCCGCTGGCTTTCCCGAACCCCAAGAGACGTGGAAACCGAAAAAAAGGCGGACGCTTAAATATGATTGCAGGGCCCCTTTAAAGGGGCCCACCAACAATTTTTCGCGCTGAAACGGAGCTCCATGAAAGCAGGAACACCGAGGAAAAAAAAATATTACAGAAATTCGCAATATTTTGTGAGTTATTAGCAAATTAAATATTGCAGAAAACAACTTTAAATAAGCAAAACATTGCGCTTCATGACGTAAAATGAAACAGTTTAGCGATTGGAGCAAAGCGGTTGGCCAATTGGACGCGAGGTTGGTTGATAGCCCGTCGGCCCGGTCGGCCATTAGGCCTCGCTGCAACCATCGTAGCTTTGGAATCTGGTTGCCATCATCGATGAATTTACCGGGCTTATCGGATTTTGAGCAGCGAATTCTTAAAAAGGAGTGCGGAGCTGGGCGTCGCGCCGTACGAGGGCACACCACGCAAGCGCCGCGACGAGTCCGCTTCGACAGCCGCGGAAGCCTCGTCTCCCGCAACTCCGCCACCGGAGCCACCTCGGCGAGTAGGAGGTACTCCGCCGCTGGGAGGCGCGCATGAGCGACGAGGCGACGAGGCGTTGTTTTCGCCCTTTTTGAACTTTAATTTGCAACTTTATTAGCTCTATAAAAACGACTTTTTAGAGAAATAATGACGGTTAACGTGTGATATACTTTATTCCGCTTCAAAATTTCTGGGACGGCTCTCGCCAATCACGAAACCCAGTGAATGTGACGTGGGAGCGCCGTTATGCGCGCGCATTCGGCACCTCGCGGCGCCACCGTCGGAGGAGGTGTTTCCGAGTTGTCAAATTAAAATATGATGCGCTAATATTTTTAAACTCTTTCGTTGTCCATTGGGTTTCCGGGACCACTAGCGTGGAGAAACCGCAAAAAAAAAGTAGACGCTCAAATACTGTTGGAGGTCCCCTTTAAGGAATAAATTAACTCATGGGAGAAGATTTCTAATATTGTTCAAGTTCAGCACGTCATTAAAAGAAAACATTTTTTTTTCGCTTCACGTTCCTGGGACGTGTTTCTTTTAGCCTGTACACATTTTGGTAGGAGAAAGTTGTTTCGAAGTTCAGAACCTCTGAATATGCAAGGATACAACACATCCGGCGAGTTCTTGATAGTTTTTTCTTTCTCCAGCTTTTTATCCCCGCATTTATTAAATTTCTTTTTTTTTATATATTATTGGCACAGGTATTTAGGTCGTAAAGACATAGCTTTGAACTTCCGAACCACTAAGCATGTGACGAGTAGTGCCTTCTGACAACGAGTTTCTAACTGACCATCTACGCGATCTTTTATGCAGTGAAGAGCGACAGTAGCTATACATAGGCATAAATAATTTCAGATTAAAAGAAGCTCGACCACGCCCTCTTTCCCCATATTGTTTTCTTTAACAGTCCGAAATATCTGGAAGGGGGGAAGGGGGGCTGAGGCCTCCCCCCCCCCCCCCTCTCCTCTTCCCTCCCCCGCTTTTCCTCTTCCGACGCCACTTGTATGGTAGCACGCTCCTCGACCTCGAGTTGTGTCGGCTTCTGTGCTTTTTGCGAGGCGATTCCTCCGTCCCAGAAAATAAACCTCCAGGACAATTGCAAACTTAACTTACTATATGCCAGCGTCACTCGGGCGGCGTTCGATCGGATTACTACCAGCGTGCAAGGGGTGGGGAGGTAGTCTGCCAGGTCGCTTCAAGGTTTTTCTGAGCCTCAACCTCCTGCCCGCCCCTGGCCATTTCGAACTGGATGAGTATCGTAAAACAGTGTCTTCGTGTGATCACTACTGCGTGATGCACGTTAAAGAACCCCCCCCCCCCCCCCCCCCGGGCTGGCGGTCACAATTACTGATCTATGGTCACACGTCACTCTGCACTGGTAAATATTCCAGCACATCCGGGACACTTGTCGTCTCATTTAATTGCCTGACCAACTTCGCAGAGCCTAGGTATCACACCCTAACTTTTCTAAACTTGATTTCATGAAAACCAGTGAGTCGTGAAAACGTTAGTTGAAACTGAAACTGTGGAGGAACTTGAAAACTGGACTTCGAAATTTGAAAACTTGGACTTGAAAAAAATGCAAGATCTTCGAAGGTTTTTTTTTTTTTTTAATTTGAATTCAGCGTTAAAAGAGAATGGAAACTTTCGAACTTTTCGAACTTCATGCAGAAAGAAATTCGAAATCTTCGAATTGTTCGAACCTCATGTCTATAAAAATTCGAAGCGTTCGAAGTTTCCGAATTTCATTTCCAAAGAATTTCGAAATCTTCGAACTTTTCGAACTTCAGATCTTAAGAAATTCAGATTTTTCGAATATCTCGAATTTCAAGTTAGGAAAGTTCGAAATCTTCGAATTTATCGAACCTCAAGTAAAAAAATATTCGAAATATTCGAACCCGGAATTTTAGAAACCGTGAAAGCTTCGAACTTTTCGAATTCGAAACTCTACTGTGATCGAAAGTTGCGAATTTTTCAAATTCGAACCTGGGTCGGTACGAAAATATCGAAATTTTTCGCAATCGAACCTCAGTTCGCTTCGCAAATATCGAAACCTTTCGAAATCGAACCTAGGGTGGTTCGCGACACCCCTAGCAACAACGCACGTTCAACATGGCGCCGGTATTGTTTTGGTTTGACGGGACGCGATAAGCTCCGGGTTTTGCGAGCACGTGTCGCGAAGATGCGACCTGAGAAGTGCCTCGGTGCGAATCTCGAAGGCCTCCGGAGCGAAATGACGAGAACATACCTGGACTCCTTTGTCGCTACGCGAACGCCCAATTGCCTGCAGCCAAATAGCATTCAGCTTGTGATCTTTCGGGGCGACATGGCTGCGGGAAGACTCGCTGTCGCGATCACTCATCTCGCAGCACTTTACAGAGCAACGGCACTGCTTACAGGAGCTGACATCTAAAAAAGGTCGGCATTTGCACGCGCAAGCAAGGAAAAAAAAAAACACGCTAAGAAAGCAAAGAGGAAAACGAAAGAAACAAACCGCGCTATGAAAGCCAAAACCCCGAGTCGCTTCCTAACACTAACCAATACCACCTAGAACACAAGGCCTGCGCGTTTCCTCCTCTAAACGTCATCACTAGTAGATCCCCTCAGCGCCCCCTAGCTAGCCCGGATGAGCACCATCGTCTGCTACATATCGTCTGCGACATCGTCTGCTCCATCGCCTGCTTCAGTGGTTTGTGTAGCAGATAATGAAACAGATGCTCACGCCGAGTGTATGTTGCTATAGCATACGATGAAGTTAGACGTGCACGTGGAGCGTCAAATGCATAGTGAAATTGCCTTACTGCTGTGCGAAGGGCTGTAAAGCCCTTCGCTGGACGCTGGCACTGGACGCCATTTTCGAGGGCGCTGTTTATACTCCGGGTCGCTGCTTTGAAGCGTTCTTCCGCAGAACGAGCGCGCGCGCTAGAAATGCTCGTCTCAAAGCAAGGAGCGCGTGCTCGCGCTCGTGGCCGAGGGAGTGTTCGCGTGCGCGTTGCGAATGAACTGGAAGCTCGCAATCAGCTCGCGCTCAGCAGTCACGCACACAGCTGTGGCCGCAGGCAACGGCCGCAGGTAAATGCGACGTAGTTGCGACGCGGCCCATACTCTCGTCAAGCTTCAGCCTGTTTGCCGCTTGGGGCGGGTCGGGGATCTACTAACGAAACGTCATGCGCAGGCCTTGTATTCTAGGTGGTATTGCACTAACACTGGCGACAGCTGCTAATCACACACTAATTCACTTCAGGAAGTCTCACTCAAGCACCTGGGCCGGTTTGCTCACCTTGCGGACGCGGCTGCGGCTGCGGCCAAGAGGGATTTTTTTGTCACGTGACCAGCTCCATGGGGACAAGGAAGTACCTAGCGTCCCTGCCTAATGGCGGAGAAATCCGTACCGCTTCAAGCACAAAAGCCTAATTTCGCTTGCAGAAACTGACTGCAGGGACTTTCAACTGGGGTCCAATTGACCGTCCCTTCATACTGTAGGAGCGGCAGGTAAAGTTACGGCCAGGGAAGGTAAATATGAGCCAAAAGGAAGAAAAAACTACGCGAGATAAAAGCGGTGGCAGTATATTTATATACCTCCGCCAACGCCGGCGGCTCGCGCCTTCTGATGTGGTCGAGAGGTTAGAGCGTCGGTACTTCTCGTCGCGGCGTGAAAGTTCCGGGTTCAAATCGCGCTAGGAACCTTTTTTTTGTGTGTGTATTTTGCGGGTGTCTCACTTTTTAATTGTGATCCTTTTTACGAATCATCCACTTGCACTACTGCCCCTTACACTGTTTGTACTGTTAGTCCCGCCTGTTCAATTGAAACACCGGGAAGAAAAAAAAAAAAGATCAAGGCTAGTTAACACGCTAATCCAATCGTTTCATAATGTTCATTAAAAGGAAACCAAGGTAACAACATAGGTATGGCTTTCACACAAACGGAGCCGAAACAAGCATCCTTTCCCCAGCAACTACAATTTTATGTGTTTTTATATAGACAACACTCTTGCTACGACTCCTTTCAATAACAGGAGACGCCTATTTAGTACTAATAAAAACTGCAGTTGTGACAATTAAAAAAAAAAACTTCCACAAAATAAGCAAAAAAAAAAAAGACTAGCAGCTCTGGATGCATTGATTGAGCGAAATCCTACAGGCAAGGCAGCAAGTCAAACGTCTCAGAAAGTAGTAAAACCGAAATAAAAGAGATCATACTTTTACTTGCATGGAATGTGATAAAAGGTATATTTTTACTCTTTACATTTTGCTGTGGCAATCGTTTTGTATATTAACGCATTACTTGTTGAATTTTAGTTAGAATAGCAGACGATCACAACAGAATTCGAAAATGAATCAGGCGTCGACATCGCAAACCATATCTCTAACGCAAACGCCTAAAATGACTTTTGGATCAACAAATGGAATTAATTAGAGCAGCTGGAAAATGGAAACAACAAATTCTAGAGAAATTCAGCAGCACAGTTACCTGGCGAACGAAGAGACGGGCATGGGAAGATATGGTCAACTTCCCGCGGAGTGCACGGCAGATGCAGGAGGCGTGGCGGAAATTGGTAAAGAAAGCCAGAGACATGTATGCGCTCTTCCGAGGCCATGAACAACGAACTGGTGAGTCAGAACTACCCACCCAATGATTTTATAGAGCTCATAGGGCCTTGTCTACATTCTTAATGGGAGTGCAGTCAAATAAAAAAAAAACAGAGTTTCTGGCGCGATTTGAACCCGGAACTTTTACGCCGCGACGAGAAGTACCAACGCTCTAACCTCTCGACCACAGCAGAAGGCGCGAGCCGCCGGCGCTGGCGGAGGTATATAAATATACTGCTACCGCTTTTATCTTCGCGTGGTTTTTTCTTGATTTTGGCTTATATTTACCCTCCCTGGCCGTAACTTTACCTGCCGCTCCTACAGTATGAAGGAGCGGTCAATTGCACCCCAGTTGAAAGTCCCTGCAGTCAGTTTCTGCGAGCGAGATTAGGCTTTTGTGCTTGAAGCGGTACGGATTTCTCCGCCATTAGGCAGGGACGCTAGGTACTTCCTTGTCCCCATGGAGCTGGTCACGTGACAAAAAAATCCCTCTTGGCCGCAGCCGCAGCCGCGTCCGCAAGATGAGCAAACCGGCCCAGGAGCGTCCCCGGAAAACCGGCAGCCACCAAGCGTTCTGACTGCTTCATGACACGACCTTCTGATGGCGTTCACAAAGCACAAATTTACAATTCCTCTCTTAACAAGTTTCGAATGGGATGAATTGAACGGCAACAGGGGCTTATTTGCTCTTGGTTGGTATTTTCAACACACATGTTGCTCCGAAAGCGTGAGCCTGATATCTAAAAACTGCATGACGTTGTCCACAGGTACCTCGTGCCTAAGCGTGAGAGGATCTAGGACGGTACTAAAAGCTGTCCAGTGGTGTCCAGAGGCGTCCAGTGGCGTCCAGACGTCCAGTGGTCAAGTGTGACATCAAATCAGTGAGTGACGTGCAGCTTCCAGAAAATGTACGACGAGTTCTTGCTCTAGGACCAAAGTTTGCGGTTGAGCCGAACATGAACGCTCCGGAACTCTTGGGCCTGGTCCGCCAAGTCTCCAGGTGCGCACCAGACGGCGAAGTTGAACGTTGTATCTCGGAGGGAGTGGACGTGCTGTCTAGGAACAATACCAAACCCGCGAAGCCCTAAATTCCGATTAAGCGTGTGGTGTCGCTATTGAAAGAGCGCCGATTGTCTATCATTCCCGCCGACAAGGAAGGAGGGTTTGAGGTGTTAACAGAAGCCGAATTCGGGAGTAAGGCCCTTGAGGCTATTTTGTCAGTTTTAGATGCGGAGCATCTCTTGCTCGGGTCTATGTCCCGCGGCGTCGGCGTCGTAGTCCGCACTCACACTACGCATGCGCAACTCTCCTCCTCTAGTCTCCTCTCCTTCAAGTGTGAGCGGTAGCGCGCGTTCCCCATCACGTGACCGGGGCGGGGTCTGAGGCGAAACCGTGTTTCCTTGGAGGAGGGAAAGGAGGAAAGTTTTCGGCGCGCGGGTCGCAGCGCCAGGCCTTTCTAGTGGGGTGAGCATTCCCCGCAACTCCGCGGCTGTCGTCTGCTAGCATTTCCCGACCGCTCGCGTCCGTTGCAGCCTAGATCTCGCCGGCCAGCCCGGTCTCGACGAGGAAACCTGCAAGCGCTGTTAGGGCATTTTGCGCCGCCTTACCGTGCGGTCTGATTAGACTTTCAAAGTTACTCGTGCTACATCAGTTCACCGCTGTTGACTCCACTTCACTCCGTTCTTCCGATGAAGTGTGATGGAAGCAACAGTCCCGTCAGTTAGTGGGTTGGCGCAAGCAAGCGTCAGCACCACCCCGATGCTCCGCATCACCCCATGGTTCCCCTCGGGAAGATGGTGTAATTTTTCAATCAGCGTCGGAAGGTGTCTTTAACTAAGCTAAAGGCGGAGGGGAACAAATTGCTGCAAAAGGTTAAAATTAGACAGGTTGTCACAGAGTACTGACAAAACCAAAGGGGAGTGCCTGATGTTCAGCGCTAAGACGCACAAAGTTGATTGCCCGTTAAGAGTGATAGTTTCAAAGAGAGGCACATGGCAGAAATCGATAGCACTCTTTCTGCAAGATAATCTGGGTGCCATTTGTATTGACGACAGCGTTTTTGGTCAAACGCTCGGATGAAGTCGTAGATTTTTTAAAGACAAACGCGGACAAAGGCTTCTTAGCCGTCTCACTAGACATAAAGGATTTATACTATTCCCTACCGCACGACAAACTACTGGCCTGCGTAGAGGAAAGCATCGATAAACACGGGGTGGTGACGTTTCAGAACGCAGCAGGAATGACTGTAGATGACTTTCTCGAATTGCTTACATTTTACCTAAACTCGACCTTTGTTGAGTGGAACAGCGGAGTATATATTCAGAAGCGAGGGGTGTGTATTGGCTCGTGTTTAGCTCCAGTGTTGAGCGATATATTTTTAGCCCATCATGACAGAGTTCTCTCGAAGCGCCTGAATGACTTTAATGGTAGCAAGGTTTTTAGATTTGTCGACGATTATTTCATTTTTCTTCACCATGATGTTTCTCACTTTCCCTCGGTGGTGAACAGCCTTTTAACAGTTTTTAGTACCGTCCTAGATCCTCTCAAGCTTACGCACGAGGTAAGTACCTGTGGACAACGTCATACAGTTTTTAGATATCAGGCTCACGCTTTCGGAGCAACATGTGTGTTGGAAATACCAACCAAGAGCAAATAAGCCCCTGTTTCTGTTCAATTCATCCCATTCGAAACTTGTTAAGAGAGGAATTGTAAATTTGTGCTTTGTGAACGTCATCAGAAGGTCGTGTCATCATGCAATGCCTTCAGGTCTGAAGGAGCAGTCGGAACGCTTGGTGGCTGCCGGTTTTCCGGGGACGCTCCTGGTGTCGGTTGCAGAAAAGGTTTTAAAGAAGCTACGAGTATTAGCGAGTCCAGACCAAGATGTGGCCCAAAAGAAACAAGGAGTGGCGGTTGGGCCTTACATGCACAAAACCGCACACTATCTGCACCGGAAAAACTTGCCAAGTTGTGCAAAATGACGGACCGTTACCGCAAACCACCGGTTGGCTGCGTGAAAAACCATCGCAGCCCGTTTGTAGAATGCGCAGGAGTCGTCTATGAGATCCCGCTGACGTGCGGTAAAAAGTTCGCGAGACAGACGGGAAGATGTCTAAATGATAGATTGCGCGAACACAACCAAAAGGTAAGCGGACAGCGTGACGGTCATTTGTAAATGCACTGCCATGACTGTGGGTGCATACCTGAATTTAATTTGTGCACTGTTATTAGAAAACATGAAGATAAGACGGTAAGGGAAGTTATAGAGGCAGACATGATAAAAAACTGCGGGGATGGATGTGTCAGCGTGACGTCGATCGATTTGTGTGACAAAGAGACACAGTTCTTCTGTGAATTGGCGTGGCATGGGATTGGTTGAATGGCGCGATGATGCAGAGTATTTATACCCTTGAGTTTCTGACGATTAAATCAGTTGAAGTTAGCGCATTGTGTTGTCTCGCTCCTACTCTTCGTCCCTGTCGTGAAGCGCTACTATGTTCTCTAGGTTGGTTCGCTACTTGAACGAGACACTGGCCAAGATCCTCCAAATCGTTTGTCCAGACAACGGCTGGGTATGCGGAGAACCATAGAGCCTAGAAATATAAATTCAAGTTCCGAGGAATATAAATGTTTACAGTGGGGTCACGTATTTGCAAACTGGCTGTATAAAGAAGGATTTACAGAGTGTGAGCAAATTCTAGCGGGAGGTGCTCACTTGAACACTCACTACATTCGCTCACTACATTTTATTGAATAACACTGCAGCCGATATCAAGTGTCTATCGTCTCCAGATTTAATTGGTGGCAATCCGTTAATTGAACAACGTTTGCGGCTATATATGGTCCTATGTTTAAGCATCCGCTTCTTCTGTAATGATGGAGCCACATAGAGACGGTGCCGGTTTGGTTAGTATGTGCCGCAGTGATACAGGCAAGGCTTATTTCTCAGCAAATCTTTCTAGGGTGGTCTCCAGGCTTAGACCATTTTGTGATGCGCCACCGAAGTACTGTCATCATGAAGTGGTAGGGGGGTTCCCGGTAGGAGCACGTGTCCCAACACGTTCCCTGTAATGAGCCGCCGAAGGACTGTCGCCACAAAGTGCAAAGTTAGCACGTCCCCAATGTGTTGCTGGAAAAAAAGCTACAGAAAAGGGCATTCACCAAAACGTAAATTCGCTCAAACAACCTCTGTTTGCTAAACATTCGCTAAAACGTTACACCATTCCAGCCGTGCATGGATGTGCATGTTAGCTCAGAAATGGCACACAGGAAGTGCAACGTTATACTGTAGGTCATTATATTGTAGTTGCTCATGTATCTCTTGGTGTCTTCATTAAGTTCAATCCAAGGATACCCCATGCCCAACTTCAAAAAGATATACGAAATTCCCAGTGCTCCTTCCTTACTTCCTTCACCTCTGACAGTGCAGGGTAGGCTTCGAAAATGTCTGCCACTGAGAGGCACTCTTCAGCAATCCATTTCTGCCTAGCAGCAAATGTCCTTTCCATAGAGTCTTTGATGTTCTGGACATCGGGACTTGGTTTCGCAACTTCCTTCTGCATTGCAGCTTGTGTGCCTTCACGCTCAGTTTGTCTTCAACAGCCGCAACATTCCCTGGCTGGAAGAGTGAAAATTTTAAAGCATATATTGTTAACATACAAATTCAGTAGTAGAGGCTGAATTGATGTGGTGATTCAGAACTGAGCAAGTCGAATCGAGTGAGCCGAAAATAAGCAATTTCTTTAGAAGTTTGAAATATTCTTTATGGTCCCTTTAATCCAAAGGAGGGTAAAAGGCATTTTGTTGTGAACATTTCGAAGCTGGAAGTCAGTCTGTATTCATGTGCATGGTGTGTTTTATGTGTCGCAGGTACAGTGGCCAACTGTATTAGTGCTGCACTGCAGACTTGACTATAATTGCTACTAGAATTTCCGTTTCCCAAAGGCAAAAGGGAAAAGGAAGCTTTGTTGCTACTAATGTTTTGCTCTATAAGAAAGTGAGATTCAAAAAATATCCACCCTACGGCAGATACGTTTTGCAGAAATGTTGTCATCGTCATGATTATCATGCTGCGTGCTCTTCCTTCCAAGCTTCTTCCTCTTTTCTTGAATAACACCAGTCTCTTCGTGTTTTCCACGTTCATACTTGCACTTAAACCTCAGTGCGCGGTGCCACGAATCCTACAAAATACGGCACTATAGCATAAAGTTGTAAAACAGTTTTTAACACTAACATGATTCAACTTACAGAGCCAGTGCCCACTGCATCACGGAGAACATCATATCGCAGCACAAGCTGCCGACAAACTTCAAGATACAACCGGTTAGGATACCTATAAAAGATGTGAATGCATAATCAAAATGAAAACATAACATCACAAAGTCGCGTCTTTCTTTAAGAAGTGAAGGTTTTAAGCATGAAATGCTTTTAGCTCGTGTTCTAGCTAAACTAATGAGGCAACCAACACAAAAAATCACCTCAAAACCTCCCAGGTTTCTATGTGAATTTTAAAGTCGTTTTCAAAATTAGGGCCACATTAGGAACCACATTTTCATTGATAGAAGGGAGAGGTTAGCACTGGCAGTATTTGAACCCAGACCAGAGCCAAGTAAGCAGGTTGCCTGACCGACGCTTCAGCGCTCTCGACCACCACAGTACACTCCTTGAGCGTGTTTAGATTTGCTGCTGAACGCCATGTCAGCAAGCCTCGTGTGAGCGCGTGGTTTATATGCTAGAGAGCCGCTCGCTAGGGACAAGCTAGCCGGTGGTGTGCAGGCTTATACAGAGCTGGTGTCTGTCCGCCCTTAGTTGCACTTCCGCTCTTGGTTGCATTATGCGATCACATAAGTTTACGCCATCATGTTACGTTTACGTGATCATGTGTCGCATAGACATGAGCTCTCGTTACGAGAAGCAATCAACAATCAAAATTCTGAATTAATGGGGATGAACTAGTGCTGTTGATCACATCTGCTGCATTCTCCGCTCCGCTGGTGTTCTTTCTGCTGTTGTTGGACCCTCACAGCCTGCAAGTCTTCTGCTTTGTGAGGACTGAGGCATGCACGCCATGAATCCACATGCCACGGCATGACGTGTGGTGGCGGAAAGTACGACAAGCTTCTTCCAAGAATACGCTAAGTTATCCCCTGCACAGCATTTGTAGCACAAGATCACTAAAGAGAAAGACCGTCAAAGAGAAAGACGCTCGTCTTTCTCTGTGAACACACATTTCATGCTTACACCTACTCTTGAGCATGGGATAGTTGCCTCATAGCTTTTTTTTAGAACAAGCCGACGCTGCTGCGCCTGCTGCTCCATTGTTATCGTCATTAATTTGTACCAGAAGCGAATGTAGCAGCTGTCGCCTGTGAGATAGCGTGGTAGTATCTTGAGAAAGTCGCAATTGTTTACGGGCATCTGTTCTTTTTACTGCATGCTTTTCAAAAACAAACTATAGTATGTTTTTGTTTAACATACCTGAACTTATGACCATGCATTCTTGGACATTTCATAACAGGTAGCGCTCAGCTGTGTACAGTTGACACGGAATAAAACAGGGGTAGTGGGTGTACGGTTTTCGATCCATGCTGCATCACTTAGAAGCACAATGCTGAGGCTTGAGACGCACCGACCAAGGGCTCTAACACGTCAAAGCGGAAGCCCCACACTCGCACACCATATTATATTATGCAGGTGGCACAGCACCTTACGGAAACCGTGTGTCTCCCTGTTCGTGTTTCATTTCGTGTTTCCTCTTTCAAGTAACAGGGTAGATATTTTTTTCTGTAAGGATAATGTTATTGAAGTGAAGGTACTTTAGACAGTGTCCTAATTATGCTGACATTTCAGAAAAAAATGACTTCCTCATCTGAATATCTCATAAATTAGGGGAGAAAAAAATATTGATGCCTCGGGGGCCACACTGCAGCATTCATGTGAAGGGACGTATATGCAAGATCTGATTTCGCTTTAGATTCTCCTGCGGGCCTTTGGGAGACTGAAACAGTATCTTGCCATTAGGAAATCAGTCAACTTGGAAAATGATGGATGTTTGGCTTGGCTTCACTTGTGTAAGGTGATGACAGTCATAGACACAATCTGCAACGTTGAGCTGATGAGTTAAGGGCCCCATGATTCAAATCATTTTGATATTCGGCTTTATACTCTTCATCTGCGAGAACAGCTGCGAAAAGAGCATGCATTAGCCTTAAAAACAAGCATGTTATCGCCACAAGTTTTCAAAAATTCTCTAAGGGGGATTGGTGGCCGAGTGGGCTAGCGCGCACCATCTCAAAGCACGTGGAGTGAAAGCTCGTGCTGCAGGATTCTGGGTTCACTCCCCACCCCTGCCCATTTCGATTTGAATAAGCATTGTACCGGTGTGCGGTCGTGTATCACTACTGCGTGATGCACGTTAAAGACCCCAGGCTAGCGGGTGTACTGCACTGGCTAAATTTCTCATCTACAGCTGGGAGACTCGTAGCCTGTTGAGCCATACCAGGCTCTAGGCTGTATAAACATGCACACACCCCATTTGTTTTAAAAAAAGTCTCTGTACAAGAACCATTTGTAGGTTTTGCAGACCTTTTTTATTTACATTTATTTATGCTCCCTAAGGGCCCTGTCTGGCATTATTCACAGTGATATCCAGAAAGATAGCCCCCCTAAGGACAAGAGCACATTAGAGGATAATGAGGGGTGGGCAAACCTTTCATGTGTAAAATTAAGTTAAACTTAAGCCGAGAGGAAAATAGAAAATTAAGCCGAAAATTGGATTGGGCTACCTTTTGGGGACGAGTCATCTCTTGGGATATTACAGTAGTGGGCATGTATTGGTCAAATACATTTTATTTGACCAATACAGTAGATGGTCAAATAACTTTTATTTGACCACCTCTAGGTGCATGTATTTAAGACTTATATGCTAATGAGAGCACTAGATGACTGAAAGTTAAAGAAAATAAATGCCTCAGCAAATCTCTTTGGGAGTCACAACTGGTCTTCAGGTTTGTGTTTTCTTCATCCTTGCATAAATGGTCTTATACCAAAATCTGTCTCTGATTAAAAGGACCATTACATGATTTTCCACCAAATATTAGTCTGCTTTTCTCCGGAACTCAAAGGAGCTATGAGAGATCATGTGGTCATGACGTTCAATTCTTGCAGGACTAGGATATGCTAGAGCATTAGTAGCAGAACTTCTACTTTGACGGTGTTGGTGGACGCAATGCTTTTAAGCTTCTATCGCGCTCTTTACACACCACCTTCGACGGTGCAGGTCACTCATAGTGTACTGTAGTTTTACCATCGACCTTGTCGTTCGCACTAATAACATCAACCCCCCCCCCCCATTTATATGCTATAACTCGGCGATTCCCGTGACGGTGTTGATTGGTCTCCCAGTTGCACAGGGCTCGTATTCAATAGACCGATCTCACTAAGAGTTCCGCGCATGCGTTACGCCGCCATAACTGTAGTTCGTATGAGGCAGGAGCCAGTGAACGAGGCGAGACAGTTCATGCCGCCTCGTGCTCTGCTCGCAGACCTTCAGCGGAGTTATCGAACGTGCAGAAAGACTACAGATACCACGATGCACGGCAGCTGCAGTGGCTTGATGAAACTGGCTGCGAGATCGGTCTCTTCATGAGCTGGATTAGGCCGACGTGCAATCCTTGTGCGGAGGCATCGCGGAAAAAGGTAGTAATTTTTGCAAAAGAGAGAGGTTACCAAGTAGTGCACTGTTATCTTTTACATTTCTGAATGCACACCACGTTTCTGGTCCTTTATTATCCCGTGCTAGCTTTGTCTTGCCGCACTAAAGGATGGACAGTCACTAAAGTTTGAATCCATTACCATGAAATGTTTGTGTCATGATCCTTTTAATATTTGACATCTGTTGGTTCTATCAGAAGTTTTACAACTTAAACTCGTATCAAACTTTGGTCTCTGCAATATATGTGAGATCAGAGATGTGATTGGTTTGAGTCATTTTGGCGCACCTTTTGGAACAGCCAGAAGTCTGTTTTGGAGCAACAGAAAACACAGTTGGAACACAAGCAAACTCTTCATTGCACTGCGAATACTATTTCAAGATTCATGCGTTGGCCTGTCCAAATAAAAAAACGGTGCTTCGAATTTGCCTTCTTATTTC
The DNA here is from genome assembly GCA_013358835.2 of Ixodes persulcatus. Lineage (NCBI taxonomy): Eukaryota > Metazoa > Arthropoda > Arachnida > Ixodida > Ixodidae > Ixodes > Ixodes persulcatus. The sequence continues at coordinate 39,107 of JABSTQ010004063.1, forward strand.
TGTGCAATAACTTGTTAATATCTACAGCAAAGCATATAAATCAATTTCATAGTTAATTTAGTTCTGCATCCTACATGTGGAGATATATGATGATGAATAGTCAGCATGTTAAAAATAAATGTGCCATAATATACAGCTAAACATATTAATGGTATTCCCATGCTTTCATTCCACTACAATGTCAATTTAATTTAAATTTAAACTTTATTGACTGTGTCCACAAACATTTTGGGGCCTACTTATACATGTTAACTAAAAATAAAAAAAAACAACAGTGATGCAGCCCAGCTACACCTAATCACTGTGGTTCATCAACGCTTTCCCCACACCCAAGTTCAAAATACCATTCCCGAAATCTCAATGAAAAAAATAATAAAAACATGATTGCGACAAATGATGCGTGAAACTTGTCAGAATGTTGCAGTCTCATATAAACGAAACGCTAGTTTATTGTACAAACTTTACAGCCACGCTTGTGCTGTCAATCAGCATTGACTAACTTTTTTTTTTTTTTTTTAAGATTTGACGCACGGTCGTCTACCATTCCACCCTGGAAGAGTGTCCACTCCTCTACATAGGGCTGCGCTGCGGCGAAGCCACATACACAAAATCATAAATATTACTTTGTGGGCGCAACTTCTCTGTAGTGCACCAGTGCGTGGTGCGAAGCGCACTCAACGGAACTATTTAAACCGCTTGAACAGAAGACAAAAAATGATAAATAACCCGAAACTTCAGAGTACTGTGTCGTGATCGGTGAGAAGATATCAAATCACACGTTATTCAGAGCGATGTAAATAATTGTTGAAACTATGTGCAAGCTTACAGTAGCATTCTGGCAGTGTAGTAACGACTGAGTTATTAGTTCCGGTTCTGATGAAACGAAATGAACTATTGGCACAGCGTTGGCGCAAATTACCCGCGTTTTGGTAAAATGTAGCAAGATATAGCAGGGTAAGCATTTAGGCGCGGTTTGGCGCAAATGGCGGAGCAATCACATCACTGGAGATACTTACAGTGTGTATCTAAAACGGGAATGGCAGAGCCATTCTATGATCCAATTTCCGAGCTTTGTTGGCACACCCGATTTCTTGTCGATTGAGCTTAGTCCAATGGCAATATCCGCTGGTAGTTGTGAAAGCACATACTTTTCCGGATCAAGCTTCTCCAGTTGCACTTGTGCCGAGAACATGGGTGACAACTTAGGCCTGCAGTTTTAAGATTGAAGTAAAGTTAGTCATCAAATATAATTCCTGTTTAATCTATCATGTATTGGCACATAGCTTGTGCAACTCTCACAGCAAATAAAACAGCCTTACTCGTCCCCTCTGTTAAGGCCCGTTCACACTCTTGCGACCGAGCACGACTGAGAGAGACGAGATCTCTTAAAACTTCTTAAAGTGTTTTTAGAACGAGGGAACACACTGGCATTGTGACGCCATCTATGCGGTGACCCTGGAACTGCATTTCACAAGAGCGAAGGTTTTGCGGGATTTCCGAGGTCAAATGTGCGTAATACCCATAGAAAGACTTGTTTATAACATTGACAAAAGTTTTTCGAGCCAAGAAAGAAAGGATAATGCGCGAGAGAAATAAAAAAATATGCCGGACCGCCGAGTTTACACTGCTACCCAATAGATGGCGCCAGTGTGTCCTCTGGTTTAAGAAGTTTTAAGGAACCCAGGTTTAAGAGGTTGCAAGAGTGTGAACGGGCCTTTGGCGTCAGTGCATGGTAGACCTGGTGGATGAGTTTTATTGGAGTTGGTTTCTAGCTGGATAGCTCTAATTTTTGATCCTACAGAAAGAACAGTTTCCTCATCCCAGTCAAGGTAGGAATCAAGTTGGGCATCATAGACCTGAAAACATTGCAAAAAACAAGCATATATAATTAGTGTATATGTGATCAACAAACAGTTTTTGATGTTCGTAAGAAAAAACTTTTGTTTGCATGTACCTTTCTATCTTCTCTGAGCGACACTTAAAAAAAAAGAACACTACTTAAATTAAAGCACTACCTGTCGAAACCTATAAGCATCCACATGTGATGAGTCTCGTAAGTGCTGCAGGGGACCTCCCACTCCATGGCATATTATTTGAAACACAGAAGCATTTTTCTCATTCCCTTGCAAGTACATTATGGCAAGATTTATGCTTACCATTCTCTCTCACTGTTGTGCAGCCACTTATTACTGCTACATTACACAGCAGACAGTTTGGTTCCCATATACACTTAACTAGAGTATACTCCACACTAGAATGGGCTGCAAAAATCAGCGACTTGACGTATAAGGAAGTCACCTTCCTAAAATATTGTCACGGGTGGTGACCAGAATAACAATAAATAAACAGGAAGAAATAAACGTTTAATGTGGCGAACTTGTGCCGAAAACAAAAAGGGAATAGAAAATAATAACAAAGCGTCGCGAGCGTCGAAGTCGGCGAGACAGCAGAGTCGAGCGCTGGGGCGAAACTGAACCCGGTTCGCCACGCGGAGCCCCTTATGTACACGCGTAAGCTTCTGGAATAATCAGCGTAGAATGTTCGACGCGTAGAGCATTTGGACCTCGAACACGCAACAGGATTCTCGAATTTACCAGAAAACTAGATTGCAGGAATAACAAAAGATGCGCCGCTCCCAGGGATCGAACCCTGGCTTTCCGCGTGGGAGTCACGCGCGATAACCGTTAGGCCACGAGCGCGCTGCCTGCTTGGTCAGCTGCGCTCGCGGCATTACTCCCCCCTTTAAAAAGTGCATCGCCCCGATGCAACACAAAACAAAACAAAGCAAATAAAAAGGACGGTAAACTAAAGAGTCATTTCGAAGGCATAATGTCCACAGTCCTATCGGGCGTAGTACGGCTTCAGGCGCACGATGTGGACGACTTCAGGCCGTGGTGGGCGGCGTGATGATGTTCTTGTTCCGTCGGGCATGACCTCGTAGTTCAGCTCCCCGAGGCGACGAAGTACCTTGTACGGTCCAAAGTATCGTTTCAGCAATTTCTCACTGAGGCCGCGGCGACGGATGGGCGTCCACACCCACACCCTGTCTCCGGGCTGGAAGTGGACGTCCCTGCGACGAAGGTTGTAGCGGCCGGCGTCGACGCGTTGCTGGTCTTGAATCAGGAGTCGGGCGAGCTGGCGGACTTCTTCGGCCCGTTGAGCAACCACCTGGGCGTCGTCGCTCTCACTGTCAGCTGGCTCATGGGGCAGCATCGCGTCCAGCATGGTCGTTACTTTCCGACCATGTACCAACTGGAAGGGTGTGAATCCTGTGGTCTCTTGAACCGCCGTATTGTAGGCGAACGTGACGTAGGGCAACACCTCGTCCCACGTCTTGTGCTCTACGTCGACGTACATAGAGATCATGTCAGCGATTGTCTTGTTAAGTCGCTCCGTCAGCCCGTTGGTCTGCGGGTGGTACGCAGTTGTACGACGATGGCTGGTGTGACTGAGTCGGAGGATTTCTTGGGTCAGCTGTGCCATGAACGATGATCCGCGATCTGTAATCAGAACTTCTGGAGCGCCGTGCCGGAGGACGATGGACTCAATGAAAAACTTGGCAACTTCCACGGCAGTCCCTGAAGGAAGGGCTTTCGTTTCGGCGTACCGCGTGAGATAATCGGTTGCGACGATTATCCATCGGTTCCCTTGCGTCGATGGTGGGAATGGCCCAAGTAAGTCCATTCCAATTTGCTGGAACGGGGCAGATGGCGGCGCAATAGGCTGAAGAAGTCCTGCCGGTCTCGTCGGTGGTTTTTTCCGTCGTTGACACTCGTGGCAAGATCGGGTGTAGTGGTGCACTGTCTTCGCGAGCTTGGGCCAGTAGTATTTTTCGCGTATCCTGGCGAGAGTTCTGCTGTAGCCAAGGTGTCCCGCCGTCGGGTCATCGTGGCAGGCTTGAAAAATTTCTTCTCGAAGACTGGAAGGGACCACCAACAGCCACGCCGTGTTGCTGTCGCTGAAGTTCTCCTTGTAGAGCACACCTCGTCGGAGGGAGAAGGTTGGCAGTGTTCGTACAAAACTGCGGGGAACGGCACTTCCTTGTCCCTCTAGGTGCTCGATGAGTGCTCGCAGCTCAGGGTCATCTCGTTGGAGTGCTGCCATGTCGCTGACATCCAGAGCGCCGAGGAAACACTCATCGTCGTCCTCTTTGGTGCAGGCAGGAGCGGCCTCGACTGGGGCCCTTGACAGGCAGTCGGCGTCATTGTGCTTCCGGCCGGTCTTGTACACCACGGTCATGTCGAAGTCCTGCAGTCGTAGGCTCCACCGGGCGAGGCGTCCGGAGGGGTCCTTCAGATTCGCCAGCCAGCAGAGCGAGTGGTGGTCTGTGACCACGCGAAAAGGACTTCCATACAAATATGGGCGAAACTTTGTTATTGCCCAGACGACAGCGAGGCACTCCTTTTCAGTAGTTGAATAGTTCCTCTCCGCGTTAGACAGCGTCCGACTTGCGTATGCGATGACTCGCTCTGCGCCGTCCTGCATTTGGAGTAGTACCGCACCCAGTCCGGTGTTACTGGCGTCGGTGTGGATCTCGGTTTCAGCAAACTGGTCGAAATGACCAAGAATCGGGGGCATCTGGAGTCTTCGTTTGAGCTCTTCGAATGACCTCTGGTGTTCTTCTGTCCACTCGAACTTTACGGCGTCCTTCGTGAGGTGTGTCAGCGGTGCGGACAGTTTGGCGAAGTCTCGAACAAAGCGCCTGTAGTAGGCACAGAGTCCGAGAAATCTTCTCACGGCCTTCTTGTCAGCCGGCGGCGTAAATGCAGCTACGGCGCGGGTCTTCTCGGGGTCAGGTAGAACGCCTTTGTTGTTCACGACGTGGCCAAGGAACTTTAGTTCCCCATAGGCGAACCGACACTTTGTTGGCTTGAGTGACAGGCCGGCGGTCTTGATGGCTTGAAGCACGGCTCGAAGTCGGCTGAGGTGTTCGTCGAAATCTCGTGAGAATACCACGACATCGTCCAGGTAGACGAGGCAGCTCTGCCATTTCAGGCCTGCCAGCACGGTGTCCATGACGCGCTGGAAGGTGGCTGGTGCTGTACAAAGTCCGAACGGCATCACTTTGAATTCGTACAGTCCGTCGGGAGTGACGAAGGCAGTTTTCCCCTTACAGAAATGTCATATATGACCCAGATACATTTGATATAGGGCCGTATATGGGCATATAAGTAGACATATAAGGTCATATATTGCCATACAAGGGCTGAAATCAGGGCAGATATGGTAAGGTGACACCATATATGACGCAATATATTGCCAGATAAAGTCATATATGGTGCCAGTGGCTGTCATATATAACTGTATAGGATGCCTGATACTCCTGTATATGGCACTATATGGTGCCAGTCAACATGTAGATGCAGGTAGCACTCCGAGTCGGCCGGTATCGGGACTACGCCGGCCCGCCCATGGCAACAGGATGGCAGCGCCTGGCCATGGGCGCCGGGAAGCTACCGGCCCCGGCCGGCGTCGGGGTTTTGTCTTGCTCACTGGCCAGTCCAGCCGTAGAAGTTACAGTTACAGGCCGGCATCGGGTTTTTGCTGTCTTTGCTGGCTAGTCTTTCCATGGAGGTTCCAGTAACTGGCCGGCATCGGTATTTTGCTGTCTTTGATGGCCAGTATTTACGGAAGTTCAGTAACTAGCCGGCATCGGTATTTTGCTGTCTTTGATGGCCAGTATTTACATGGAAGTTCAGTAACTGCCCGGCATCAGTATTTTGCTGTCTTTGATGGCCAGTATTTACATGGAAGTTCAGTAACTGCCCGGCATCGGTATTTTGCTGTCTTTGATGGCCAGTATTTACATGGAAGTTCAGTAACTGGCCGGCATCGGTATTTTGCTGTCTTTGATGGCCAGTATTACATGGAAGTTCAGTGACTGGCCGGCATCGTCGCTTTGCTGTTCGCAGGCTGGCGAGCCCCGGGAACTTCCGTTTACTGACCGGCATCGTTTTATTTTTTTTTGCCTTTTTCACTATGCAGTCAATTCATTGAGATTCCGACGAACTGCGGCAATTCATGAATAGCGAGTGGAAATGTTTGCGTTGATAAATCCTTCGTAAATGACTGCCGACGCTGGCGTATTTGATCCCACCATGGCAAGGCTGACGTGTTTTATCGCGAAAACGCGAGAAAAAACAATGCAGTGAGGAAAATTTGCATTCCAGGATTTGAGAATCTGACCCCGTACGCCATGAAAATTAAGTTTTACAACGCCGAACGATACTTTTTTCAGGAAGTTAGTTTATTTTGATGTACTATACTTAAGGTCCGGCGTTATACGCACGTGTTTGGCTCTGATAAAAAAATAAAAACGGTATAGCGGAGCCTCGAATGAAAAAAAGAAAGAAAAAAGACGTGGCATGATTGACCACGCGCTTTGAGTTACAAAAACAATAATAAACATTACTTTCCAGAAACTAGAAAAGTAAGAGATGTGTTTATTGCTTATGACGCCACGAGAGGTAGTACATAACTCTCCTGAGAGATCATTTTATTGGTCATTTTAGTCTAGTGTGAAAATATGCTATTTCAGGCAGGAATCGACGGTTTTATGTGGTAGTTACGATCATCTAAGAGAAATATTTTAAATGTTCACATAGCCAAACGATATCTGTCTCTTAATAGCTTATGTTATACGACATACCGTACCAGAGGAACGCGAATATAAAAACTTTTTTTTCTTTACTCAAAAAAGCGAGAAACACCAATGCGTTCTGGATGTTCACACTGCTGGGTTTGTGAATGTGACCCCTTGACGCTACGAAAAATAAATGTTACAATGCCGAACGATACCATTTCTGAAATCTAGTTTAATTATCCGCGCTGTACTTGAATCTCAGGAATAAAAAAGTGTTTAGGCCTAATAATAAGTAAAACTGCGGTGCACAACCTGTATAGGTAAGACCACGCGGCACGCGGGGGATAGCGCTGATCTACCAGAACAAAATTAAATACTACTTTCCGGAAGTCAGAAAATTAAGAGATGTGCTTAGTACGTAGCGCGCTATGAGCTCAACTAAATTACTGCCTTAAAATGGCGGTATTTTTGTTTCAATATTGGGTGAAGATGACCGTTTTCATGACAAACTTTGGCTTCATCGCTGTGGCAGTTTCACCACTTACACATTTTCCCATTTTGCTCTCAATGTGCCCGTTATTATTATTTTTATTTCTTCGTTGAAAGGACTTGCGCTGTTTGCCTACTACACTGACCCACCTATTAGCACGGAGGAAGCGAATCATCCCGGCAAAACAAGAGGGCCAGGGTTTCTGAATTGCATCAATTCAAATGTGGGCTCGCACTTTTTATTTTCACCTTCTGCGTGATTGTTACCCTGAAGAACGGTGCCGACGACAGCATAAACATAGAAAATATTTAAAATAATAAAAACTAATACAAAAAGGTGTGAAAAATTTTAAAATAATAAAAACGGATTCGAAAAGGTGAGACAAAAATATTTACAATAATAAAAAGTAATACAAAAAGATGAGAAAAAGTATTTAAAATAAAACCTAATACAAAGAGGTGAGAAAAATATTTAAAATAATAAAAATAATACAAAAAGGAGAGAAAAAAAATATTTAAAATTATAAAAATTAATACAAAAAGATGAGAAAAAAAAAATATTTAAAATAATAAAAACCAATGCAAAAAGGTGAGGAAAAATATTTAAAATAAAAAAATACAAAACGTATAAGAAAACAAAAAGCGTTTACCGCGATTCGAACCAACGACGGCTAGAGCACTGCACGGGCCGGTATTTCTAGGCCCGGCCCGACCCGGCCCGGTAGAGGCAAGGCCCGGGCCCGGCCCGAGCCCGACAGAATCTTTTAATTTCAAGGCCCGGCCCGGCCCGGCCCGGAAGAGACACTGCCCGGGCCCGGCCCGGGCCCGGCAGAATTTTTAGACAGAAGCTTGAGCCCGGGACGAGCCCGACAAATTATTTTTTAGATATAAGCCTGAGCCCGGCGCGAGCCTGACAGATTGTATACATGAGTCCGAAAAAGTTTTCAGGCTTTAACCTAAGAACTGTTTAAGCATGAAGCGATTATTTAGGCATTTTTCGAAGACTTTATGGACTTTTCATTGTTCATTTTGTTTCACAGAGAACTTTCCTTTCTACATGTCTTAATGAGGAAACAATCACAATCAATCTAGTGCATCTTCAAAAGACTGATAAGCATAAAATTATATATAGTTAGCTTATCTTTGCGGTATAGTAAAGCTCCCCACAAAGTACAAAATCAAGCTCACGTTTTTTTCGTCTTCTTTTTTTTTTTTTGAAAAGCAGTGGAAAAAGGCGTTCATGTCGTACCCTGCGACTGTTGTGCCCTCGTTTTCTTGACAGCACTTTCTTACTATGCTGGTGGAATCCATCCGTTTCCTTTTATCCACGTGAAAGCATTCCAAGTGCAGAAGTCTTTTTCTTTTCTTTTGTTTTAACTGCGCCGTAGTGATTTCGCATTTCGCTTGTTTGTTTTCATTGAACTTAAAATATCAAAGAGCACACTTTTTGTTATCAACTATTTAGAATTTGCGGCACACGACTGCCCAGCCACGGCCCGGGCCGACCCGGGCCGGCAAGGCCCGAAAAACTTTTTGTTCAAGCCCGAGCCCGGCCCGGGCCCGAGAAAATGTGTGCTACCCGGCCCGAGCCCGGCCCGCGGGCCGGGCCGGGCTCGGGCCTTCGGGCTGGCCCGGGCCCGTGCAGTGCTCTACAACGACCACACGCTCAGCAAACTAGAGCGTCAACCCACTAGGCTACCGCCGCCCGGCTGACTTCGGCTCTTTTTCTAGAAGGCTGCATGTCTGCTGAATTCGTTTTAAACCATTACAGGCTTAGTTTCGTATTTATTATTTTGCAACATGTTCAGAGTTTTTTCATAATATTGTGGCGATATTGACGTGCGCAATAATTTATTATTGTTGTGTCTTTTATGAGTTTTATAATGCGGTTTGCTGATCGTTTTATTTCAAACGTGTTGAAGATACAAATACTATCTCATCGAATCAACGGCCTATGTTTCGCACGTTTTGCCGGCCGTGTGCGTTTGAATGCCTGTGTTCACGACCGGCTAACGGTCCAATTACCCGATTAGTGGTGATGCGTGGAGTTTGCTTTAGTTTCAAATGTGTCCGACAAAGACGGAAGCGAATGTGGGACGTGGAACTACGTCAAATCTGCTCAACAGCCAAGATCATGGCACGGGATCGAAGTAAGTTCGTTTTTTGTTTGTTAGGGCTAGAATATTTCCTGCGTTCAAAAGACTTGTTATTGTATGTAGATCGCTTGCTTTTACCAGTATTACTAATTGTGCGCGAATGGTGTTATGCGAGGCTGTTTTTCTTTTTTCCCCGATGCAGAGGCTGTCTACTCGTTTAAGTTCGATCAGTAGTGGCGGAACTCTTTGGGAGACGGGGTGGGGGTCTGGGGGGCTATGTTGCGCTTTTTGGACTCCCAGGCAACGTCCCAGGAGACTAGGGAGAGGGAAGTGACGTCAGCAACGCAGGAAATGCAGATTGGATGTTGATTTTGTTTTCTTCTGTCAACATCCAATCTGCGTTTCTCTAGTCGTTGACGTCACTTCCCTCTTCCAAGTCTCCTGGGAGTCCAAAAAGGGCAACATAGCACCCCTGGGGGGCCAAAGGCGGAAGAGGAGTGGGGGGGGGGGGGGGGGGGGGGGGGGGTTGATTTCCTCCCTCCGCCGTATTGTTTACTGGTAAGCTAAATGTCTGGAAGATGCGGTGCCCCTCCATCGCCGACGCCACTCTCCGTACTTGCGTGCTGAGAGCTGGACCCGACAAAAAGCAGCGATTGATTGATCGCGCAAGTCCGTAGCTTTCGCCGCCCCAGTCGTCTGCAGACGCCTTCATTTTCGCAATTCGTACTCAGAAAAGAATTGCCAAAAATAGCATACCACTGCCGATCGCAAGAATTTGTGCCCGCGAAATAATTTTTGACGCCGGCACTTATTCCTCGCGAAATGTCGAGCTCTAAAGATCATTCGCTGTACACGTGTTTCGTATGATCCAACGCACGTGTAACGAATTTCACACCTCCAGAAACACTCAGGCTGCTTCAAATGGTAAAGCATTTATTCTCTTCTTACTGGTGTTTTTTTTTAGAGGCTATCAAGTATTAATTACAAGCTTCTAGGGAAATGTACAAGCATGTCCTCAATTAAGGTAGTGACTCGCCAGTTTTTGTTATCTATATTTTGTTCAGTGTAAGTATATAGTGTTAGACATACCTCACCCCATCCCTGTTTTTCCTGTGGTACTCCCTTCAGCGAATGGTGTAAGTTGTAATTGTTTTTAGTTGTTGCATGATTGTAGTAAGGTGGTGAGATGGTACTAATTGGACACCTTGAAAAATAGTTTGCAAAAAGCCAAGGAGACAGGGAGAGTAACACGTAGACCTCATGCGAGCGCAGACTGAACTCGCATAAATCAGAGAAGGGAGAAATAATGTATGCGGAAGGAGCTCGAGCACAGGCCCAAGTGGAACGCACTGATTTACCTGTTAGCAAGAGCAGATTTAAAAAACATAATTTTTATGTCAGTTAAGGTAACAGATGGATGGCTAATACATAAAAACAGCTCAATCTCTCTCTAAAATCTGCGATGGATTGTCACCTACCTATGCACTGTTTACACTGCTCGTGTATGAGGAAACACGTGAATAATTAGCAGATACTATAAAAAAGCATACAAGAGAATTATTTTAGGCCTTTATTATTCTTAGTATGGGCGAACAATGTGTCTGCACATCCGTCTGTTACCTGAGCTGCCGAGGAAATTGTTTTTACAGTCTTATGCCTATGGGTGAATTAGCACATTCCACTTGGACCTGTTCGAAATTTTGCGAAAGCTCCTTCCGCATTCTTTATTTTTTTCTTTTCCAATTTATTTGTGTTGGGAGTTTGCACTGGAATGTAGTGTATGTATTCATCTCCTTTATTCCTTGTTTTTTGCGCGCTATATTTCAAGATGTTCAATCAGAATGAACTCACCACCTTACTGCATGGGAAGGCTGTTGTTAATTCTAGAGTGTCTGTAAAACAATCTACCTGACATCTTTGCCTCACGCCCCAGTTACTGAAGCTCACATTCTCAGAGCACAGCCTTTCTGATTTCTCTCATCCTCTTATTTATTTTCTTTTGTGTTCAATAGATCGAGTTGCCATTGTGCACCAGTCTGCGTCCTACGTGTTCCTGTCCTTTTGTCCTTGTCTTTTTGTGCACTTTTTTTCAAGTTGGTCCATGATATTTTTTATCATATAATCTAATCTGTGTTTTCGTCTTTATACTTACTGCAGCTTTTCCCAATTTGACGTTGGCATTCACTTTCGCCATCCTGATGTGAGTGACCTGAGACGACACAGAATGTCAGTCTTCACAGCTGAAGTCCTGGCTTCATGGAAGACTGCCAAGACTGTTCATGGTAAGGTGCTCTATATATTGAGCAATATAATAGCAACTTATTGCTGCTAGGATTGTTTTTAACACAGACAGTATTTATGGGCTGGCCTTTAGCAGTTCTGATGCCACTCACGTGTAATGAAAGCCTGTAAGTTAATTGCGCATTTTATTCGTAAGCGGAATTATGAGTTTACAACAGTAGTGCGTTGCGTTGCCTTGCGTTGGGGGATCGGTGGCCGACTGGGCTAGCGCACACCAACTCGGAGCATGTGGAGCGAAAGCTTGCGCTGCAGAACGCAAGGATCCTGGGTTCAACCTCCACCCCTGCCCATTTTGATCTGGATGAGCATCGTACC
>JABSTQ010004064.1:0-21141 GCA_013358835.2 Ixodes persulcatus
TCGATTGGGACGAAGCAATGGATTGAAATACGACTGAAGCACGGATAATACAAGGAGATTGTAAAAAATATGAGTTTTTAAAAGGGGGGCTGGTCAAAGATGAGTTGCGATTAGTATGCCTGCCGGGTATATATGTGTGTCTTTTCAAATAAAATTTAGTGGAGAGTGTGCCCTGTCCTGCTGTTTTTTTGTCTGTCCGTGTATTTTTTAACGCTTGTCCACCGTAATATAGTTTCGGTTTCGACCCCCACTCTATGTAGTTTATATTTCGGTGGCCGGTGACAATACCGAGGTCATTACTGGAGTTATCGTGTTCTGTACGCAGTTTGAAGTCAATTTCTTTGGGCGGAGCAGACACAATGGCCCAGCTTCTTTCTCCTGTTATGCGTTCCGTGATAACCTTTGTTTCCTGATTGAAATCTACATCTACTTATGTTCCATCTCGTCCCTCAAACACGGCGTAGACATCTTAATTCAACTGATTTTTTTTATTTGGGAAGACATGCAATTGCTTATTTAATCACTGGATATTTGTTTTAAGTTTTTATTCTACGCAAATTTTTTTTTGGTTTGAATTAACAGGTTGTATTTCGCGGCTCAGTAAAGCGGGTTGCTTTGGAGATTTTCAAGATCACGTACAAGCGACAATGCACCAGTGACGTAGGTAGAGGGGAGGCGGGGGGAGCTTTCAGGGTCAACCCCCCCTCCCCCCGGCCTCTGGAAAATATTGCTGGCTCCGTCGCTACATGAGCATAAAAGAAGAGGCACAACGCTTTTTGTCTCATAAACATGGTCACAAATCGAAGGAAGCGTGGATTCTGTGTGTGGCGGGAGATTTGCTGAGCATGACTCTCAGTTTTGAGATGAAGCGCGTTAGTTATTGGGGAGGAGATCGAACAGCCACACCTATAACGGTACGCTTCAGCAGTGGGGACAACAAACCGCATTTTCTTGTTTATTTTTCATCCAAGAAATCGAAGATGAAAATTCCAAGGCCACTCCTCGTGCGACAAAAGCACTGGTCAGAGCGAAGCACACGTGCCCATAAGCTGCTAGGCGAGGGTCAATTTCTTTGTTATGCTGTGTTAGTAAACACCGAGCTGCGGGGACAACAAGCTCGAGAAACCGCCCTCTATAGTTGGATCTCCCGCCCAATAGTCGGTGACAGGTAGTGAAAGCTCCTCCCCTCTCTTTCCACTTTTGCAGTGCGAACGCTCGAGAGGAGGCGACCCCCTCCCCACCGTTTACGTTTAAGCTGTCACCGAGTATGGCTTTTTTGTTTTTTTTCGTGGACCTTTAAAATTGCTACAGCTCCCAAAGCATACAGCGGTGTAATAGACCCTTTCTGAAATTCAGTGGCATCTGGTGGCTGAAATGGCGGTATAACGTTTACCGTACTAATGGCGGCAATTAACCTGTAGCCTGCAGTATTTTATCGGGCACCGTCATTTTCGCGAGTCAACTGCAAACGAGAATGTGCTCTTCACTGTATAGTTCTTTCTCGATCACCTCTTTCAGTGTCAATGGCCACAAAGATGCAACCAGTCAGAACGAAGCGCCAACTCAGATTGACGCCTTGATAAAGTTCTATACATCAAAGGGCTTTGAAGTCGATTCTGTGCTACTAACAGATTGATTTCGCCCGAGTTATAGAATTGAATGCTTACGCAGGGGGCGGGGGGGGGCTCTTGCATTCAATTCCTGCTTCGCATCGTGCTAACGTCTTGAATGTATAGGCCTCGAATACTCAGCTTAGCAGTATCTTCAACATGTTCCTTCATCAGTAAACAGGAGACCGCCATTAGCACGGCACATAAGCCATTTTTCAGATGAGGATGATAGTGATCAAAGTGGCCAGACTGAATTTCGGAAAGGGTCTATTAAGTTTCTAAGTTGCTGTGCGTGTGGAAACAGAAGAGTTGTTCCCCTCCGGAGTCATAACTACAAACAGTTTTCAGCGCACTCAATCAGCACATTCAGAAAACTAGAACAATAGCACAAGGCCTCGTGTTGCCTCTCGTTTGCAAGCGCTCACCCCAGCTTTGACAGAGTTGGAGCCTCCAGAAGTTACGCTAACCTTGACAACCGTAGCACAAATTAGTTCTCATCACGCCGACGCGTGCACCACCGAAACGTGCCCCACGTGTCCTACACTTCGTTTCACGATCAGTGCGAGCGAAGGCAATGTGAAGTCGATGTTAACACTTCATGAGCTCTCCTCCGCTCGCATTTTTGGAGAGAATAAAGAGTCATAGAGCAAAGCAAAGCAATTATTACCACATATATCCGGTTGTGTAATAGATGCAGGGTAGATCTATGTTTTGACCGCTTGAATAATGGGATTCACATCTCAGGACAGTAAAAACAAAATGCCGTTGTCAATAACAAGCTTTTTCCACAGGAGGATGCCCATGCTAAGCCTATTTCGTATTTATAAGTTCTGATAAGCATGAGTCCTGCTGGAGCTTATCCGAACGTGGAATAAAATCCGGCTTGCTTACTATTCAGAAAAATAAAAATATAAATAAATATTTACATTCGCGGTATCCCCGCCCCTCCCCCCCCCCCCCCCCCCCCCCCCCCCTTTTGTTTTTGAATGTACCTGATCACTAGTGCCACCTGCCCGCAAGGGTTTTCGAGCGCTTTACGCGACGCGTGGCCAAGGCTTTCGTAACTTTGTGGTGTGGACCGCATTCCACGTGTGGCGGCGGTGTCGGGTGAGACAGATGTATCGTTCCCACTTTAAACAAACACTAAAAATCAGTTTCGCATACTGCGGCACTAATTAAGTTTTGAAGTAGGTTCACCGCGAAATGATATCACATGACATTTTCACTCATACTAACCTGGCTGCAGAATATGCCCAACGCCGTCTACAAGCGCACGGAAAGCAGCAATATCAATGTAGTCGCGGAGGCCTCATTGAGGCTTTGATATAGCTTCGTAAAAATTGTAAAAAAAAACAAAAAAACATTGTTTTAGACATCAAACAAACTTGCGAGAAAAAAAATATGTACTGTAAAACGCGAAGAAGTAGGAATTCGTAACTATGGGTTTAATCACATTATTATCTTATTAAACCTAAATATTTAGCGGTATAGATTTTTTTTTTTGCTGACACCTTATTTAATATTTTAGAGCGCAGCTCTTAGGCGCCCGTTTCGGGCTTGAGCGGCGTCGCCGTCGCTGTCGGCGTAACCGCGCGTTGCATTCTGCGACGTTTCCCATAATGACGTACACGTGACGTCACGTGCGACGTTAGTAGGGCAAAATTCTCCCGCTAATAATGGCGGAAAATTTTTTCAATAAATTTAGTGGGAAGCTATTCCCGCTAAATTTAGCGGGAAAATTTACCGCCAATTTTAGCGGGAAAATTTTACCCTCGTGACGTTACACGTGACGTTCCCCTCTGTACGCTCTCCTCCTCCCCCTCACGAGCTGCCCTCTAATTCGGCAATACAAAGAATTGTGAACGTCCTTGATTTTTTTTATTTAATCAATTTTTTCTAAAAGTAGAAATATAGAAATATATAGTGTCTTGCTTTTACGTTTCGCCTAATAAGTGCTTGCAGTGTTTGCAATTATTCTTCTTTACGATCCTTCGAGTATGATGATAGGTCGGGAATTTGAATGCCAACCGATTTATGTGAACGGAAATGAAAGGGTTCGTGCGTAAGTTTTGTGTTGAAAATAGAATAGTTAAGGTAGCTAGCATACTTGTTTTTAGTCATATACTCAACTAAAAACTGGTTTGTCACTAAAATTTACTCCTAGACTAGCCTTTTGCACAGGAGATATTAATCCGCTCTCATGATATAAAACACAAAATTCGTTTAGTTAATCTAAGGCAACTCCGTGTCTGGTTGAGATAAAAATTAAAAAAAACACGATATTTTGTTTATTTTCCTTTGAAACAATTAGTAGTAAATTGCTTGTAAACTACTTTTTCTCTAGTTACCTCCGGGTGTTTACGGCCATTTTGATTTCTTTAATTCTAAACAAGTCCGGTTAATGAAAGAAGGCGTTGGACGGCTGAATCGTTTGCACGCAAATTTCACAGATAGATAAGAAAAGGAATTGTTTTGTTAGCAGTGCTGATTATACTTTTCCCAGTGATACCGGGAAAATAGTCGGCGCGAATTGAAGGATTCAGGTATAGATATTCACAGAAAGCTCCATAAACTGCAGTTGACACTATTATGTGAGATTGGATTGGTTTCAATCGGAATTTGGACAGATTCTAACCAAGGCGTGAACCTCAGATTTTAGGTGCAGAATTAACTTATTTAAATAGGCTATCTCAATTATGTCTAAGAATTCAATTGGGAAATTGTAGATATCAAGCGGCTTCATATAATCATACCACCTGTCCATCTGATTCGGGTGAAAATCTGTTTTGATAAAAATCCGATTAATAATGCATAATAACCCAATTTCGGGAAATATCATCCATTGAACAAAATAAGTTTGAAACGGCGGCGCTGGGTGGAGAGCCTTGATTAAAGAGAGGGCCCATCTGAAACCAATGGAAACGTTTGCAGTTTAATGATGGATACTTCGCGCATCAATTGAATCTAAGTGCCCAGGCACTGCGTTGTCTCGTGGCGAAGAGGAAAGCAGGCGGAATGGCAAAAGACGTTCGCAGACGATCAACATGTTCGTCACCTCCTCGCAGCTTTTGTTGCCAACGGGGACCACAGTCAACGGGACCCCGATGGGGAAGTTCGAAACTCTCTCTAATATGGGCTCTCTAGCTGCAGGCGGCGAGAGTCGCGGCCTCTGGTGCAGGGTTTGGCAAATTATTCCCGACCTTCGGTCTCCTCGAGACAGCTGTCGCCACTGTCACGTTGCAGATCTGTATTTCAAGCAAGCTATTTTAAATGCAAACTCAAAACTCAAATTTTAAAACTGTCAAAGAGGTGAAGTATTCTATTGCTGTGTTGTATCGAACGAAACTATCCATGGGAACTTTTAGACAAAGGTGAATTCTGTCAAAATTGTGGGGTGTGAATGAGCTTTTAAGATATTTCGAGAACAATTTATATCATTCCTAAATTCCCGCAATAAAGAAAAATGCCATTTAAAAATGGTTGAATCTAGCAGTTTCATAGAAAAGAGTTTGGAGTGCGGATAACGTTAAAACTCAACTTGATTTTTGTTCACCTTTAGCTGTTTTTTACGAACTGTTGACTTTTGCTTCATCCAGATTGTTACAGAAATTGGAGCACGAAACAACTATCAGCGTGTAGTTCGAACATGCGCCATCTGATGGTACTATGTTTGAGTTGGTGGCGTTGGAAAAATTCATTATATCCTGCTCAAAGGTTTCTAATATTCCAAAGTTTGAAACTTTTGTATCGCGTACCGATACACACACACACATATATATACAGGGTGTTTCACAAAAGGTGGACAAATTCGATATTGCGAAAACTACGCGTTGAAACACAAAAAGGCTTGAGCCAGGGGCCTACATAGTATTTAAGAAAATTATTAAAGTCTGGGATAATTCGGTTGTTAATTATTTTTGCGTAATTCACTTTTTTAATATTGGGTTTAAGGGCATGGTTTCAATTAGAAAATTGCTCAACATCATCAAAAAACACTAAATCAACAAATTGAAGAACGATAGAAGGCACACGAAGCATTTTACGGCTTTCTGAAAAACCGCACAAATTCGACGGGTTTTTAAGTTTCCGTTTGCTATCGGAGCGCATCTCGGCCCCGGCGGCACCGCGCCCCGTGGAGAAACAGTACAACCAACCTCTGCTGCGCTGTCATCGCGCGATGCAGCAGAGGTTGGTTGCACTATCCATCCACGGGGCCCGGTGCCGCCGGGGCCGAGATGCGCTCCGATAACAAACCGAAACTTAAAAACCCGTCGAATTTGTGCGGTTTTTCAGAAAGCCGTAAAATGCTTCGCGTGCCTTCTATCGTTCTGCAATTTGTTGATTTAGTGTTTTTTGATGATATTGAGCAATTTTCTAATTGAAACCATGCACTTAAACACAATATAAAAAAGTTAATTACGCAAAAATAATTAGCAAACTAATTATCCCGGACTTTAATAATTTCCCTAAATAGGCCCTGGCCCAGGACCAAAACGACACAAGCCTCCCTCTCTCTCTCTCTCTCTCTATATATATATATATATATATATATATATATATATATATATATGTGTGTGTGTGTGTGTGTGTGTGTGTGTGTGTGTGTGTGTGTGTGTGTGTGTGTGTGTGTGTGTGTGTGTGTGTGTGTTTGCGCGTTCCTGTGCGCGTGTGCGTTTGTGCGTGTGTGTGTGGAGAGAGATTGTGGCCACCAGGGGGCCGGACATGAGCCCGCGGGAGCCAAACGTGAGCAGAAGAAGAGGACGGCACCTGGCAGAGCTCGGGCAGCGAGCTCGCGGATGGTCGGCGGCGGAACGGTAAAGGACAAGGCGCTGCCTCCAGATCGTCTAACTGTTAGTAGATCCTTCGTATCTTGCATTGTGTGTGATCTCCTTCGGAGCGGTCGAGGCAGGGCCTGATCGGACGGTGACTACAGTGGACACCTACAGTGTATATCCTCAAACGCCCAGAGCACTCATTCGATAAGTTATCAGTGACACTTCTATACTCTCCGCCTACAGCGCGAGCTCGCTGGCTTCCTCAGCTTTCCCTCTCCTGTGTCCTCCCGAACCTATATTGTGCCTTCTTAATCATGTGCCCTATCTTCTATCACCCCTCTTTTTTTTAAAAACAACTTGATGTTTTTAGGTTGGGCACTACTGTTCGACCTATACGTGAAATCCTTAACTGCCATGCTTTGTGTTTCAGTTCCCGTGTGTACCATCCGACCCATTTCAACAACCTCGTACCGTCGTCCCTTTCTGTTCGAACTATGGGCTCCTCCCGTTGCGTTTGCCCTCCTAGATTCGCGTCTACAAACCTCAGAACGTATTGCTTAAAATGAACCCGTCCCGCAGCTTTGTATAAATACACCCCCCCCCCCCCCCCCCCCGGATTCAATTGTAACACTATTGCTTACGAAGCCTAGACTGCGGCCGAAATGTCGAAATAAATCCGTCCGCTGTTGTTTCACCGAAGGATCTCTACCCCATATATATATATGTATATATATAACTGGGAAGAAAAAAACCCTTGGTGAAAACAGCAACAAAGGACGATTTAATCTTCGACGTTTCGGCCGGAGTCCGGCCTTCGTCAGTCCGGCCTTCCTGACGAAGGCCGGACTCCGGCGGAAACGTCGAAGATTAAATCGTCCGTTGTTGCTGTTTTCACCAAGGGTTTTTGTCTTCCCTGTTTTTTTCTTCCCAGTTATACCCACGCCTTCGGCCTCCCGCCACCATGCCCGTTGTATATATATATATATTGTAACGGACAAGGAAAAGGAAGAAAAGGAGGGGAAGAAGAAGAGGTCGGGTGGAGAACTGGGGACTGGATTCTGGGTTGCCCGTTTAGCCCAGGAGCTGAGACGCCCGCAACATTTGGTGGCAGCGGTGGGATTACGAAATGGCAACCCAATCAGAGGCAAGTGGCGTGATCTCAACTTCCGCGGCGATGCAAATCACGGAGCGGTTAGCAAATCTGCTCGCCGAAAGGAGTGCTACGGACATTGTGAACCTGTTTGGAACCCTCGACAATTGCCTCGCAACCCGTCTGGCTCTGCTGGAAACTGCGGTC
Organism: Ixodes persulcatus; assembly: GCA_013358835.2. Lineage (NCBI taxonomy): Eukaryota > Metazoa > Arthropoda > Arachnida > Ixodida > Ixodidae > Ixodes > Ixodes persulcatus. The sequence goes on from JABSTQ010004064.1 coordinate 7,683, forward strand.
GAACGTCAGGTTGCCGATGTAGGGCAACGCCTCAATGATGGCCTTTCGTCCATGGAATCTCGGATTCGACTGCCTGTGCACCACGGACTGCCACTCAAACTGCCGACATTCGATGGGCAGTCGTCTTGGCAAGCCTTCATCATCCAGTTCGTAACGGTTGCAGACTATTACGGGTTCGACTCAACGTCCAGAGCTCGTGCAATGGTGGCCCAGTTGAGGGGGAACGCTGCTGAATGTTTGGAGAGCATGTCTGCAACACGTCGTTCCTCATATCAGCTGCTCATAGAAGCACTAAAGTCCCGCTTTGGTGATGAACATCTCCAGCAATTTCACCTGACTGCTTTGAAGCAACACCGCCAAGGCACGGACACACTCCAGGAGCTAGCTGACATAATCCAGCGGATGGCGAGAAGAGCGCTCGTCGGATGTACGGAAGTCGACGTGGAGCAGATAGCAACCACTGCTTTCATCGACGCAATCGAAGACACCGACATTCAGCTTCTTGTGCGACTCGCCCACCCAACCACGACTCGTGCAGCACTGGCTCGCGCACTCGAAGTTCAAGCAGCCAACAAAGCAATGGACATGGTGTCGACATCTGGAATCCAGCTTCCGAGGCTGGCTCAACGATCTTCACCGGTACGTTCAAGTAAACGTCGTTGCTTCACGTGTGGTGACATTGGGCACTTAGCTCGATCCTGCCCAAATCACTTGGCCCCGTGCAAAACGCAGCCTATACCAACGCCAAACGTTTCAAGTGACAGTGAGCATGGCAAGGTTGAGTCTCATGTAGTGTATCATGTTCCTCTGGTGACAACGCCACTGCGCACCTCACCAACGCCATGTCTTTCAGTTCATATTGATGAGTTGGGACAACATGTGAATGCTATCGTGGACACCGGAGCTGCAGTAAGTCTAATTGATTAAGCATTACTGCAATCAGCGAAGTGTACCACGCCCAAAACACTTCCTGGTACCGTCTGTCTAATATCAGCCGACGGTTCTACAATCGAACAAGAAGGGCAGATCTCGTTGACTGTAGAAACCTTAGGAACAACAGTCAACCTCCCCTTTGTAATTGTGCGCAAGTTACAATGGTCAATGATACTCGGCCGTGACTGGTGTTCAAACGTCCAGCTCTCTTTATCGTTTCGAGGAGGTGAACATTGTTTGTCAGCCCTACCAACTTTGAGTATTGGCGATCAGTCCAGTTGGTCTGCGACAGAGTTGCCCCAAGGAGATAGCGGGGGAAGCAAAGAAGCAACTTCCTGGAATTTTGAGAGCTTATTCGATGGATTTGTCCTAGCGTGGTCCGGCTCGAAAAACCTGACGAAGTCCGCTGCAGCCCAAGTATGTTCTACCGTCGCAACTGCTACGACATTTGTGTCTACACTAATGGCACCGATGGTCAATCGAAAACCACAGAAGGTGTTCCGTATGGTTGCAGCATCGGACATTGTTGTACCTAAGTTATCTGCAGTTTGGGCTACAGCAATAATTCCAGGTTCAATGACGTCAAGAGATATCCTAGTTGAATCACTGCTACAATCTCGTCCTGGGATGGAGTTTGCTATACCTCGCTTCCTTGTTTCCTGCGAGAAGGGGAGTTTAATGCTTCCAGTTTTAAACCTGACGAATGGTGACCTGCTCCTGAAATCCGGTGAAGACTTCGGACCTGTGACATTTGCCCTCTCACATGCCACTGTCGCGACAATTAGTGCGGCACCAACGATGTCTTCCCCACAAGATTGTCTTGAAAAAGCTGGTGATCTTCCATGGTCAGAATTTAATTTTGGCAACAACTTAACAGAACAACAAAAGGCACAGATACAAGAACTGCTCTGGGACTTTCGGCAGTGCATTGCTATTACACCAGAAGAGCTAGGGTGCACACCACTTGTGCGCCACAGCATCAATACTGGTGATCACGCTCCAGTACATCACAATCCAAGACGTGTTTCGATGAGAGAACGGGAGGAGATAAACCGCCAGGTAGACGACATGCTTCAAAGGGACATTATAACTAGCTCCAACAGTCCTTGGTCGTCGCCAGTTGTCCTGGTTAGGAAAAAAGACGGCTCTACAAGATACTGCGTGGACTACCGGAAACTTAACAGCATAACAAAACCAGACGTTTATCCTTTGCCGCCACTTGACGATGCCCTTGATCGCCTTCATGGTGCCAGCTACTTTACTACTCTCGATCTCATGTCCGGATATTGGCAAGCGGAGCTGGAGCCGAAAGATTCCGAAAAAACTGCCTTTGTAACTCCTGACGGATTGTTCCAGTTCAACCGTCTTCCATCCGGACTCTGCAATGCACCTGCGACCTTCCAACGCCTCATGGATATGGTGCTTGGACACCTGAAGTGGACGATGGCGTTAGTTAATATTGATGATGTCATTGTATACGCTGACACCTTTGAAGAACACCAGCACCGTCTGCGTCTAGTGCTGAATGCCCTCACCAATGCGCATCTTCGTCTGAAACCATCGAAATGCTTCTTCGGATGCGACACAGTCATTTACTTAGGGCATGTTGTCAGCAAGGAGGGTATTCGCCCGGATCCAACCAAGCTGGCAGCGCTAGCCAATATTCCTGAGCCCACTACCACGAAGCAGTTGAAAAGCTTTTTAGGCTTTGCGTCCTATTTTCGTCGATTTGTAAGAAACGTCTCTCTCAGAGCTGCTCCACTGACTGAGCTTCTTAAAAAAGACACCAAGTGGCGTTGGTGCGCAAAAGAACAAGCTTCTTTTGCTGATATCAAAAGAGCACTTCTTGAACCACCAACCCTGGCTCATTTTTCAGAAGAAGCACCGACGTTCATTCACACTGATGCCAGTGGCGAAGGGCTTGGCGCTGTTCTTCTCCAGAGGGACAGTGCAGGAGTAGAACATCCCGTCATATACACAAGCCGCAAACTCAGCGAACCGGAAAGTCGATGTCATTCTTCAGAACTCGAGTGCCTCGCTGTTGTTTGGGCAGTGGAAAAGTTCCGTCCCTACATCTACGGAAAGCATTTTACAGTCGTGACAGATAACTCTGCTCTCCGTTGGCTTCAGTCAAAAAACGATCTAACTCCGAAATGGACTCGGTGGGCAATGAAACTGCAAGAGTTGGACTTCTCGGTCGTTCATAGAAGTGGGAAACAGCACCAAGACGCCGACTTCCTCTCACGGCACCCCATCGAAGACGCCAGAGTTGCTCCTGTACTCGCACTCTTAGATTTGCAGTCGGCGCAAGCAGAGTAATGTGACACATTCAACATTATCCAGTTGCTTTCTGACGAAGTGAACGGGAGACCGCGACTTTCAGAACGTCGCTTACGGCGTCTACGAACGTACTACCAGCTTCGGGACGGTCTGCTGTGTCATCGAGCACATCCCTCAGGAGCGTGGCTTACCGTAGTTCCCCCCAAAATGCGTCGGAACGTTCTTGAGATGTGCCATGATGCTCCAACTGCGGGTCATCTCGGGCAACACCGGACGCTCGACAAAGTCGCCAAGAGATTTTGGTGGCCGCACCTCAGGACGGACGTCCGACAGTACGTCGCGTCTTGCGCAACATGCCAACTGCGGAAAACACCACCGCACCCGGCGAAGACCGAGCTACAGCAAATACCACCTCGAGGCAGCCCGTTTGAGGTAGTTGGAATTGATCACCTGGGGCCGTTTCCAAGATCTGATGATGGAAACAGGTACGTCATTGTCGCAACGGACTACCTGACAAAGTGGGTCGAAGTGGAGGCAGTCCCGGATACTTCAGCTGTGCATCTCGTCACCTTCGTCAACAAACACCTTGTATTGAGGCATGGTACACCCCGCCTGATAATATCTGACAGGGGAACGTCATTTATGTCCCGTACTTTTGGATGTGCTTTGCGAGATTACGGAATCGAACATGCGGCCGCTTCACCCTACCATCCTCAAACGAATGGCCTAGTAGAGCGTACCAACCGCAGCATTGGAGATATATTAGCTGCGTTCGTCAATAAATCTCACAAGAACTGGGACATGTTCATTGGTACAGCGGCGTTCGCTTTGAACACTTCACAACAGGAAGTGACCGCCAAATCTCCATTTGAGCTTGTTTACGGAAGACTCCCGACGCTTCCGCAGGAATCATCGATGGGCGCTGCGTGGACCCGTCGGGCGCGAGAGTATGAAGAGAACTTCGCTGAACGACTAAGTGAAGCCAGAAAACTGGCTCGGCTGGCAATTCTAAATAAGCAATCAAAGTTGGCCGAACGTCACAATAGAGACACCTCATTGCCGTCGTTTTCACCAGGTGATGTGGTGCTTCTTCGAAGGCACCTGAGACGTCCACAGCACTCGGAAAAGCTTTTGCCCAGAGACTGTGGACCTTTCAAGATCAGCAGGCAACTTGGACCCGTAACGTACCGTCTCGAAAACCTTGACACCCTGCCTCAGCGTGGGCGACGCCGCACTTTGACAGCCCATTCAAGCCATCTGAAACTTTATGTCACACGTGGTGACTATCTTAGCATCGTCCGGGACGGACTTCCAAACAGGGAGGGGCGAGTGTAACGGACAAGGAAAAGGAAGAAAAGGAGGGGAAGAAGAATAGGTCGGGTGGAGAACTGGGGACTGGATTCTGGGTTGCCCGTTTAGCCCAGGAGCTGAGACGCCCGCAACAATATATACATATATATATATATATATATATATATATATATATATATATATATATATATATATATATATATTGTGAGGAAAGAAGACGACGTGGCGCGAGTGGCGCGCTCGAGGCTCTGCCTCGGGGGGACCCGCGCGATTCGATTTGGACTGACTTCGCCTGGCTGCGCTTCGGCACTGACCATCCTCTGAAATCCCTCAATCGTCTCATTAAACCTGCACATCATCGCCTCACAGGTTGGTGGAGGTCTTATTGTTCTCCCGCCTCTCGCCCGACCGTTCATTATCAATTCTGGAGCTACGCAGCAGACGATATCGCGCAAGTCGATATGCCAGAAGAAGCAGGCAACGCTCACCATCCCACGAACACCCCAGCGCCCGTTGTGAAACATCGACAGCGCGACCCCCAGATCTTCGACGGATCTCCGGACGCCGACGTTGACGATTGGCTAAAGAACTACGAACGGGTCAGCCACTACAACCACTGGGATGACAGCTTTAAGCTCGCGAATGTTGTTTTTTTTTTCTAAAAAATACAGCACTCCGCTGGTTCGATAACCATGAAGAAACCATCAATTCCTGGGAAGGCTTAAAAACAGCATTCGCCGATGTGTTTGGCAAACCCCAGCACCGGAAGCAGCAAGCGCGCGAGCAACTCTTGCGCCGCTATCAAAGACCCACAGAAACATCAACAGCGTACATTGAAGACGTCCTTCGTCTATGCCGCCGAGTGGATGCTGAAATGGCCGAAGACGAAAAAATTCGCCACCTCTTCAAGGGCATTTCACAAGAGCTCTTCTCTGTCGTGGCTCCGAAAGCACCCTCTACAACGGAGCGCTTGATCGCCGAATGCCGACAATACGAAGAGCTCGATAGTGCACGGATTTCCAAAAAAACATTCGAGCGACTCCCAGAAGTGTCCCAGGGAACAACTCCCGACACAAACCTTGCTTCACTCATCCGCGCCATCATACGCGAGGAGCTTCGTGCTTTCGTCGCACAACTACAACCATCTAGTGACGAGCTCCAAACAAATACTGACGTACATGGCATAAAGGACGCAATTCAAAGCGAACTGCGCGCTGCTCTGGGGCACGTCACGCCAGCAGCCTCTCCGTACGCACCTGCAGCACCCGCCCCAACTCCGATCTGCGCTTACCAGCCAATCCCTGCCGCATATGCCGCACCAACCCCTTCATGGACACAACCACAATCAAGGACAAACATCTGGCGAACACCAGATCAGCGACCTGTTTGTTATTATTGTCACACACCAGGACACATCCTCCGATATTGTCGCCGGCGACTTAACAACACGGCTCGCAACTCGCCAACCAACGGTGTAAACTACTCCACAGACTATACTGACGGCCATGCTCTTCGTCGCAGTGCGCCCATCGACGAATTTTCTTCACGCCGCCACACGTCTACTCCAGCCGATCATGAACAATTCAGTCGTCGTCCCTCTCGCAGCCCCGAACCTTCCCCACCACCACGCCGTGGCCGCCCGTCAGCGCAGTACCCGCCACGACGCCGTTCTGTGTCACCGTTTACCACCAACACTTCCGGACCTTCCCAACAGTCAAACTAGATGAAGCGGCCTGCAGCTACATTGGAGGTCAGGCTGCACACTCACCACTTTCTGCAAATCCTCCTCATTTAGGACCAACGTCAATTGTACTCGAAATTAGAAACCATAACTTCACCGCCTTAGTCGACACAGGAGCCGCGAAGTCTTGCATTCCTGAACGCATCCGCCGTCGTCTGCACGCAGTACTCACTCCGCCGTTGCAAGGGCACTTAATGCGCATGGGCAATGGCGATTTGGTTCCGCCCCTCGGATACTGCACCCTTACAATCCGAATCGGTACCAACCGCTACGTTCTTATGTTCATAGTGCTTCCCACCTGCATCGCCGACATCATCCTGGGATGGGATTTTCTGTCTTCAACAGAAGCGTTCATTGACTGTGCCAGCCGAGAATTGCATCTCAATTCTTCTGATGCTGCCGAGTTTACTGTTCCAGGTTCGCTCGCCACCCTGGTAGCCGACAGTGACATATTGCTGCCTCCGTACTCCGCCGCTATCGCCACGCTCGTACCGACCTTACCCACCACAGCAACTTCTGGTCTCATTGAGCCCATCTGTACGCAGCTCGTGACCAAGGGCATAATCATTCCTTATTCGCTTGCTACACTCACGAGTGGAAAACTTCAGTTATGGGTAACAAACTGTTCTCCCGAACCCCAAATCGTTCCTTCCGGAAGTCGCGTCGCTACAATGCAATCAACTGTGCATCACCAATTTGCCAGTCTCCTCCCCACCACTTCCGACGCGCTCCCTACACCACTGGATTTCAGCAAGCACTTGGAAAAAATGATCGACCCCCGCTTACCACTGCCCCAACGACATAGATTAGCCCTTCTTCTTGCAGAATACGAAAACCTTTTTGACATTAACCCCGCAAAGCTGGCGCAAACTTCACTTGTACAGCACCGAATTGATACTGGCGACTCATCGCCTGTTCGAAGCCGACCGTACAGAGTTTCCCCAGCAGAACGCCGAGTAATTCAGACACAGATCTATTACATGCTTCAAAAGAAAGTAATCGAACCATCATCCAGTCCATGGTCTTCTCCCGTTGTTCTTGTTAAGAAGAAAGACGGCTCTTGGCGTTTCTGCATTGACTACCGCAAACTAAATAAAGTTACAAAAAAGGACGTTTATCCACTCCCCTGAATAGACGACACTCTCGACACACTCCAAGGGTCTTCGTATTTCTCTTCCATGGACCTCCGAAGTGGTTACTGGCAAATTCCTGTCGCCAGTGACGACAAGCCCAAAACCGCATTTATTACTTCAACTGGTCTGTATCACTTTAACGTGATGCCATTTGGACTTTGCAACGCTCCAGCCACCTTTGAGCGTATGATGGACTCTCTACTACGCGGCCTTACATGAAACATCTGTTTGCGCTACCTCGACGACGTCGTCGTGTTCGCCCCGAACTTCGACGAGCGCCTACACCGGCTGCGTATGGTCCTGGAGTGTTTCCGAGCCGCCGGTCTACAACTTAATTCCAAGAAATGTACGTTTGCTGCTCCACAAATCAAAGTACTGGGTCACCTCGTCAGTGCTTCCGGCATCAGCCCAGACCCCGACAAACTTCGAGCTGTTGCTGAATTTCCTGTACCACTGAAAGTGAAAGATGTTCGGGTCTTCCTGGGGTTATGCACTTACTTTCAAAAATTTATTCGTGGTTTTTCTGACATCGCGGAACCTCTCAATAATTTACTAAGGAACGGTGTACGCTTTCAATGGACCAAAGAGCAGCAGGACTCGTTTGAGTCCTTAAAGACAGCGTTAACCTCCGCCCCCATTCTTGGACATTTCGTCGAAGGCGCAGATACAGAAATAAGAACAGACGCCAGCGGCCACGGTCTGGGAGCAGTTTTGGCCCAGAACATTCGAAATGAGCAACGAGTAATAGCATACGCCAGTAGAACTTTGACTAGCTCTGAACGAAATTTCTCAACGACTGAAAAAGAATGTTTAGCGGCTATTTGGGCAATTACAAAGTTCCGCCCCTACCTATGTGGTTCACCATTCCGCATTGTGACTGACCACCATGCCCTCTGCTGGCTGGCAAGCCTCAAAGATCCAATGGGCCGTCTTGGCCGATGGTCATTAAAGCTTCAACACTACACTTTCACGGTTGTCTACACATCAGGTAAACGCCATCTCGACGCTGACGGTTTGTCCCGATGCCCACTTCCTGCCGACCCTATACTCCCAGCACGGCTCAACACGGCAGACCCAACAGCAGTCCTCGACAACGTCGGCATACAGTCGGCACAGCTGTCTGATGCCTTTTTGAAACCCATTATTGACACCCTCCACGGCACCCTGCGGCACCCAACTCGTCGTACGGAACGCCATGCCCGCCTGTTCACTCTTCGTGACGGCGTTCTTTACAGACGCAACTATGACCCCCAAGGACGACCGTGGCTGCTCGTCGTGCCACGGCACCTTCAAAAAGAACTCATTCGCATCCACCACGACGACCCTACAGCCGGACACCTCGGGTTCTCCAAAACATACTTCCGAATTCGCGGCAAGTACTTCTGGAACGGAATACAACGCACCATCACACGATATGTTCGCGCGTGTCACCAATGCCAGACCAAGAAAAGGCCTACAACAAAACCTGCAGGAGCACTACGGCCCATCCCTCCCCCTAACCACCCGTTCCAACGCATAGGTATAGACTTCCTTGGCACTTTTCCACTCTCGACAGCAAATAACCGCTGGGTAATCGTCGTCGTCGACTACTTCACACGCTACGCCGAAACAAAAGCCGTGCCAGCCGCCACAGCCTGCGAAGTGGCTAAGTTCTTCCTGCACTCCATCGTGCTCCGTCACGGTGCCCCTCAATACCTAGTCACAGACCGCGGTACTCCATTCATAGCTCACTTGCTTCAAGAACTCCTCCGCCTCACTAATTCCGTCCACAACATCACGAGTGCGTATCACCCACAAACAAGTGGCCTCACCGAACGTTTCAATCGAACTCTAGCTCATATGATCGCCATGTATGTCGCAGACGACTTTGGACACCGTTTTACCCTATGTTGATGACAGTGCACTTCACGATCACACTGACGAAGTTCTCTACCGCGCAGAGGAAGCAAGACAGCTGTCCAGTATTCACACACTACAGACGCAGCAACAGCAAACCCTTCGTCATGCGGAAACCCATACTGATGTCGCGTACCAAGTAGGCGACGAAGTTCTCCTCTGGACACCTATACGCTCTCCTGGGAAGAGCGAGAAACTTCAAAAACGATTCACTGGCCCCTTCAAGATATTACGACGCCTCTCATCCACCAACTACCAAGTTGCTCCAGTTTCGCCCCCTCGTGACCAACGTTCAAAACCAGTCGACATAGTGCATGTCGCACGCATGAAGCTCTACCACCGCCAAGCACCATAAAAGCACGTGCCGGCGGTCCGTCACTTTCCTCGCCGGGAGGGTAACTGTGAGGAAAGAAGACGACGTGGCGCGAGTGGCGCGATCGAGGCTCTGCCTCGGGGGGACCCGCGCGATGCGATTTGGACTGACTTCGCCTGGCTGCGCTTCGGCACTGACCATCCTCTGAAATCCCTCAATCGTCTCATTAAACCTGCACATCATCGCCTCACAATATATATATATATATATATATATATCTATATATATATATATATATATATATACATAGAATTTTTTTCTGGATTGCCAATACGATTTTAATCACTGTATATCATATCGATTGAGGATTTTTCGGTATTAACGAAACAATTAGTCGAACAAGTTGTTTTTAGTTTCGGCTCTTAATCTTCGGCTCCGGAATGGTGCCTTCACCGCAACTTGTGAACCCAAATCGTCACTTTCTTTCAACGCTTCGTTTTGGTTTGCTTAAGAATGGCAGATTTCACAGAAAAGTACTTCGGCATGACAAATATTCCGCTGTATTTTTCTTAGAATTCCAGGAGTAATATCAAAAATATTCCAGGTCTTAAAATGGAGTAGTTCAGTCCACTTAAGTGGCATCTAACCATATAAGCGTGAATTTTCGTGGCGAACCGAATTTTATGCTATACTAACTCTGACAAACATTACTTTTTCATCAGACAGTGAAATCACAAAACGTATGGATGAAGTACCTAAACACAAATGAAGCACGAACGGGCAGCACACGCGTCGTCGTTGTGCGGCATTGGCGTGCGTCGGACTCAGTTGTTACTCAGCATTGAGTAACAACTTCCGGGAACAAGCTGCGTACATATCTTTGGCAAGCACGAAGGTTTTGTGAAGTCAAAGCCTACGCGCTGCTCAACTCGGCAATACAGACATTGGTCCCCTGCCACGATAGAAGATGGAGAACAGCAGACCCTAATTAAACAAGTGTGAAGTTTGTTTCATAACATTAACCTGGTGCAATTGGTCTTTGTTCCTGCGAAAAAAATATCCTCTACAGACGCAACGCTACCGGTAGGTCAGTCGTCTGGCAATTGAAGGTTTCACAGAAACGATGGTCCCAGGTGTTCCAGAAATTGCCCTCTAGCCCAGAAGGAGAACCCTTTGGCATGAAATGTAAAACAAAAAGGTTCACGATATATTTCTTTTTTCCTGCAGTGTAACAATTATTTGAAGCTGTTGTGCCGTCAGTGTGACATATGCGCATTGCGTAAAAGACCGCATGTAAAACAGCGCGAACTACTTCAACAACATCTAGCGGAGCACCTTCTGAACGCGTTGGCGTCGCGTTTTCGGGGCCGTCTTTTTGATATAAATTGGGTAACAGGTTTCTGCTTGTCGTTGCCGACCATTTTACGACGTGGCCGGATGTCATTAGCATGACAAAGCAGGCCGCCAGAGATATTGCTGACGCTCTGGAAAAGAATATGAGTAAAAAAAACTGACGGAATTCAGTATAAATTCCGACCAACGCAGAAGCTTCGAATCCCAAGTATTTTTCAAGGTGGTAAGGTCTTCAGCATCAGAAAGACAATGGCGACGCCTCTCCACCGGCAGCGGAACGGCGTAATGTCAACAATAAATTGCACCATAATAAGCTTTTTTTTTAATATTCGTATGTGATCCGCCGAATGATTGAGACTGTTATGCCTTTTTTTTTTACACAAACCGTACCGCACCTGCTTGCAGAAAATGCTTTCAGTCACACCCTTTGCTTGTACAGGTAAATAACCATTGCATGGAACTGAGAATTGGTCAGAAAACCTGTGTTCTACGTGAGACGCTTGAGATAAACCCTCAACGAATACATGCATTTTCCAGGTAACATTTGTCAAGCTGTGACGCTCAAATGAAGACCCAGTACGATGCACACGTCACAACTCGGCGAGTATCCCCAGGTGACAGGTACGGCCTTATAACCTTGCTAAAACAAAAGTGCAGTCAGTGAAGCTGCAGCGCCACTGGCAAGGAAAGTACATATTAGAGTCGTCAAATATTTCCGTGACGTCGTAAACTGTATGCGATGGACCGATCGATCTATCTCAAGTCCTGGTGGTGCACAGTGACCGATCATGCTTGTATGAAGGACTTCGTTAAAGGGGTCATGAAACGATTTTCCTACTTCTTCCTCCTTAGCTTTAATCCTCAACTCAAATGCGAATTGTGAAATCACCTGGTCGTGACATTCCTTCGGCACCGGTGCGATGACTCCTAGCTTCTACCGTGCTTTTTATGCACACCATAGAACTTGTCATTCCCCAGTGACAATAAGTTCCGTCAGGGCACTCATTGGCCACGAACGCGAATCCAAATATTCGTCGACGGATTGATTGTTGACGAGCGCATACGTCCGAGTGACGCAGATCTCGTGTCCAATGCGTGAGCTGGGCTCTTCTGACGTCAGTTTGGCGCCGGTGACGCGCTTTTGGAACCGCGGATGTATCATAGTGAAAAGGCGGAGAGCTTTCGAAGGCAAGAAGGTACAAAATAGTCCGCTATATTTTGAAATGTTCGCACCGAAAAGCTGGCTTTTGATTTTCTATCCTCTTTCTTTTGGCCAACTAAACGATATGCGATTAGTAAAGTCCCAATTTAAAATCATTCATCCCAACCCAAAATTCGTTTCATGGGCCCTTTAAGTTTGGACAAGGTTTCAAGAGGCAGAAGAAAATAATGCAGCTGGAAAAAAAAAGAATGAGACCTAACACACAGTTAGAGCGCGCGGCAGAATTAGCCTCGTGCTTATGAAAACCAAACAACCCTTATAAGATTAAAGTTTCCAAGCGGAACGCTCATCAAAATAATATCCCGTTTCATCCCTACCATTTAGCGTTTGTGAAGGGCCCAGTTGCTAAAATAAGTAGTAATATCACACAAAATATTTAGTAGGCAAGCAGTTTGAAATATCAACAAATATCGGTATTATTTGCATACATCGAGCTTCTCCCGATCTAACGTGTGACTTGAACGCACTGGCAGAGACTCTCTTCCTTTCGACCTATTACCCCAAGGTGTTTCAGTGCGCCCTTTTGTGGTGCCCAATCGTGACGTCGGCACCATGATTTGCCTTACCGTGAGGTCACAAGTTGAATTCGAGGCTACCTATGGTTTTTACGATACACGCTGGGGAGATAGGAGTATATATTCGCGTTCTGGGGAAACGGACATCGTAGAAATTAACAGTCTGGATACGCTGGTATGCCCGTCCTTCGGCCAATCGTGGTAAGCCGGTCATATTCACGTTTTTTGTCGCGCACGTTGCCCGTAGCTGGTCAGCCGAGCAGATTATTTGCCTCACGCGCGAGCTTTTTGCCTTTGAGATCAGTTCGTTGCACGCGCAGCCAGGTCTCGGCGGAACCATTACTACTTAGAAGACAAGGCTTGTGTATGACGTTTTGTTAGTAGATCCCCGACCCGCCCGACGAGAGCATGAGCCACGTGCGGGCGCGACTGCTGAGCGTGAGCCAACGGCGCGAGCTGATTGCGAGCTCCCAGAGTTCATTTGCAACGTGCATTCGACACCATCAAGATTGCTGGTCTTAGTGAGCATGGCCACTGGAGCAGGCGATGAAGCAGACGGTGTCGCAGACAATGTTGCTCATCCGGGTTTCCTAGGGGGCGCTGAAGGGATCTACTAGTGATGACGTTTAGAGGAGGAAACGCGCAGGCCTTGTCTTCTATAGGTGGTATTGGTGCCAACACCGACTATTGGCAACGTGAGGAATCCCAAGCGTCGCACTAGTCGGCCTGCCACGATTGGCCGAATGCTGACTAGGGCGTCCA